>KB311678.1:21883-43104 GCA_000328365.1 Capitella teleta | reverse complement strand
ATCTGGTAGCGATCAATAGCTCTGAGCCATTCGAGAGTTCGGGAAGGTTTATCCCCATCACAAAAACCGACTCGTTTAATGAAGCGTTCTGTCGCCGAAACGTCTGCGATTGCAGAGAAAAATTTTAATGCATCTTGCTCATCCCGATTAATTTCTAAATCGCTTTCAGTATCCCCTTCGTCAGATTCTAAAGTAAATTCATTTATTCTAATTCGTCTCCCATTAGCTTCAGGTTTAACCCTAATGGTCTCATTAGCCTGCGGGCCGGTAAAGCTATCATATTCCATCCCTGCATTACACGAGGCAATACTCGAATCTTCATTATTTGCATTTTCAATATTATTAGTATATATCAGTGATTCAGGGCTAGTTTGGGTTTCGCTTTCTGGCATTCTGATTAAACGGTTATTCAAATCACTTCTGACCCATTTAAAAGACATGAGGTATAACAGGTGGTTTACGCGTGGCTGCACTAACTGAGAGCTGAGAGTTAACAGATGCGACGCACATGGTAGGGCAATTAAGGAGTTTTGTGTGATTGAAAGATCGACAGTCACTACCGGCTATGTGAAACACGGAAAACGAAGCTTGCACTTACCAGAGGAGAAGGATCACACGCATGTTCAAATTACGTCGGGGTCAACAGAATGACGTAGTGACTCCAGGGCTACGTCATTTATGCACTAGCTGGATGGTAAGCTCCAAGCTCGTAATAACGAAGACTCAACCAATCACTTCATATTGGCTTTAATTTACCTTCAATAAAATAGTCCAAAGTACTCAAAATAAAAAAAGGTTCCAAGTAAGTGGTCTTTGTAGAAGCACGTGAGAGAGAGATGTGTGGTGTGTCGGTGAGAAGGCGTAGAGGAATCAGTGTTCATGGAAAATATCCGTGTCTTATATGCTAGAAGCATGGATGTGGGGCAGCCTGTGTTTCTAATAGATAATGCAGAGAATCGGTGCCTTCCAAATAGTTGCTATCTGACAATGATGGATGCGCTTGCTCTCCGGTTCTTTGTTCTCGGCGAACTTCTGACCGCCAGTATTCGCTAATTGCACGTTGGCCTTCTGACCTCTCAGTATTCGCTGATTGCCTCTTGGGAGATGGAAGCAATCCCGTGCACGCGCTGCCCGAAGGTCTACATGCATAGGCAGAGTTTATATAATCATAATTACATATGCTATAATGAAACATTGTGTGAAGTAGTTAGAAGCATCCACGTAATCTTAACAGTATTAATAATATTTAATTGTCGAATTACATTTAAAACACGAGCACAAATGTCGGACTAGTTTTCTTTCGCGTGCTCACTTCCCTCTTCAGAATTGAAGATGAGTTCCACGATCTACGAGACATACTGGTGCTGTGCGTCGTCTGCTCGTTAGACAGTGATAATGATTTCGACGGCATGATTTATGTTCTATCATAAGAGAGTATGACATCTTTTTGTGGGATGCTTAACACATTGTCAATCCTCGTCATTAATTGAATAGATCTATCCATTTCACCATAATTATTTACAAAAGTTTCCGTTGCCCCCCCCCCCTTCCTTCCCCAGAGAAAAAACATTGATCAATAAAACATAGATATCGACTAAAACACTATCGACAATTCGACACAAAGAAGGAACCGCACCTGTCCGAATCCTCTCTGTTACATTACGATCTTACAATTTACGATGGTCTTTAATGGCCAACCCACTTAGCAAATGCAATGAGGATAAGTTTTGGGAAGAGCCTGCAGAGATTGGTTTACACTAGGAAAGATCCCCGAGGGATCCCATAGCCCTCCAAGTGAAGTGGATACCCTCGACTTACTTACTCGCCACACGTGCTGATTACATGCTGGTGTGTTATTTTTAGGGATAGGGTGTGTGTGTGATGGTGTGTATGTGTGGTGTGTGTGTGTGTGTGTGTGTGTGTGTGTGTGTGTGTGTGTGTGTGTGTGTGTGTGTGTGTGTGTGTGTGTGTGTGTGTGTGTGTGTGTATGTTTATCCTTCAATGCTCCCTCACAACACGGTGTAAGGTGCTATGGATAATACGTTTCCACTGATATCGATGTCAATACATACTTCAATATCTCAATTTGTAAAAAAATAAATAAAAAGGAAACATAATTGAAAAAAAAATAAAATAAAAAATAACGCAGTAAATATTTACAAGCAATGGGGGCCAAGTTTTTCATAAAAAGGCCCAAGGTTAAGATTAGCACCAAACGCATACCGGTATCGTATTTGTTATCGTTGTTATCTTCAAATAATTTCAGAACTACGAACTTACGACACCCGGCCGTAATTCGCTTCATTTCTCTTTCATAATCTTCGAATTACAACATACTCGATGAACGATGTTCATCTTAATTTTTATCGCTTAAAATTTTAACCAATAAATCAATCATTTCTGTAGTTGGCATAAGATATTTTGAAAATTTTTACTGAATAAGCATTGACAAAATTATGATAATTCGTTCCACGCTGTTCTGTGTCTTTTTTTTTTTCACCATGAAAATGAGGTTCTAATATTATTATTTTGCGCTGGAAGGAATATTTATGGTGTATATTATGCGAATTATATCGGGCCCAAGTATTATAAATTATGTTCTTTGTGAGAAAGCTTTGCAAATGTTACATGATGCCTTTTATATAAAAAAAATTACTCAATAATTAATACTATGTGCAACCCAAAAAGAATACAATCTCGTTAAAAGACCATTACATAATTACTAGGGAGGAACGTAACATGACGACGACGACGACGACGACGACGACGACGATGATGATGATGATGATGGAGTTCAAAACAAGCGGTGAGTACTAGAATGTAATGAAAATGACTATAATATGTGTAATAGATAAACTATTAAATGGAATACTTTGACCTACAGATAACAAGCAGAATTGTAAAGTATGCAATGTGGTATGTAGAAAAACGTGCTGTGAAGAAATGCGTTTCCAAACTGCAATGACGGAGGCCCCGGCGAATTTATAGAAAGATTTGAAGTCGTCAAGGTCAATCCACTATCACCATCACAGAAACAATATACAAGTAAATGATATGAGTAACTTGAGGTAAAACTACCATCTCATGACATAATTATAGTTTATCATCAATCATCTGTGCAACAGTTCAAATGAATGGGAATTCAGTCATAGCCAGAGGAAAATGTTCACTTGGCTGTTGTTTGTGTATACATATAGAAGAGAGTTATAAAGTATTTAAGAAGGCGTGTGTACATGGTGAACAATTCATCAGCACTCATCGTCAGACCGGTGAATTATGTATTAAATAATTCAATCAAATGTCCACATATTAAAACCGTGTAAATGATTTAAACGCCATATTGTGTGTCGTTAATGAACAGAACCCTATGCATTCACACATCATCATTAATTAAACGTCACTTCTGCATTTTACATGTATCAATGACGGTCACCCACGATATCGCGACATTGGTTATCATTGCCATAGAAGAATTGATTGAAATGAATGATCGAAATATATTGCAACATCTTTGGAAATCAACTGACAAAAGAGCAAACAAGGATGTACTTACTTGCAGGCTGTGAGTATAGAACATTAATGATATTATAAAATTGATAATTATAAGATCTGCATCGACACTCATTGACATAGAAATGTATTGATAAACGTTAATGTCAGAGCTACTTTTTAACAGGACAAACCATCCTTTAAACTCCCCGGATACCCGAATACTGAATTCCGGATCAGGAAAGCCGTGCACCCAGGTTTTGAATTAAGCGGAAAGGTTCACCCGTCCCGTTCGTAACATCAATTCAGTGCATGTGTGTGGAAAGCTATTTTTCTCTCAAAGGGGTCATACGTGGATTCCATGGAAGGTAAATACATCCTCTTTTTGAGGGCTCAATGGTTGATGCAACGTGTTATTTTCGTGACCTTCCTGATACCCTTGACTTCCGGATGATTGCTTGGTGAGAGCTGCTAATGAAACTGAACACGACTCTCACTTTCTTACGCTCCTACACGCGGCTAGAAAAAACGGCATTAAATTCAACTCAAAGAAGCTACAATTCAGACAGCCGAGGGTAAAATATTTTGGTCAAAATATATCTTCAGGTGGAATGAATAGAAATGACTCAACGGTTGAAGCAATCAAAAGAATGGAGGCACCGAAGGATAAGGCAACCCTACAGTCATTCCTTGGTCTCGTGAACAATATGAAACGATATTCCCAGAACCTCTCCAAACTGGCTCACCCACTTCGAGAGCTAGTGAAGCAAAACACAGTCTACCAATGGGAATCTCAGCAGCAGACAGCATTTGAAGCAATCAAAGACGATTTATCTAAGACGCCAACGCTCAAATTTTTTAATCCTTCCTCCAACCACATCATCAAGACGGACGCAAGCCTCAAGGGACTTGGTGCGGTACTCTTACAAGATGGACAGCCGATCATGTATGCGTCAAGCAGCCTGCTTCCAGCTGAGGAACGATATTCCAACATTGAGCGAGAGCTACTGGGCATGGTGTTTGGTCTCGAATGAATGCATAACCTGATCTTTGGAGCTAAGATTGAAGTACAGACAGATCAACAGCCTCTGGTGAGCATCTTCACAAAGCAGATCAGTGATGTTTTGCCCAGGTTACAACGGCTCCTATTGCGGGCTCACAAATATGACGTGGTAGTAAAGTACATAAAAGGGAGCGAGAATAAAATTGCCGATGCATTGAGCAGAGTTTCTTTCCTCTCCCCTAGCCCAGCCGATGTGAGACCAGAAGATGTGATTCCCCTGACGTCGGCCATGCCCTTGAATCAAAGCTGTCTGGAAGCGGTGAGAACGGAAACTCAGAAATACCCAGCCCTTCAACAAGTAGCACTATACGTGCATCATGGGTGGCCACTACGCAAGGCGGACTGTGACCCAAAGGTGTCTCCATACTGGGACAGTAGAGATGACGTAACTTTAGAAGATGGTATTCTTTTCCGCAGCAGTCAAATGGCTATCCCCAAGATCCCGCAGGGCAAATTCCTTGAGTTGCTGCACAAGAGCCATCTCGGAGAAGAAAAGAGACTCCTGCTAGCCCGGACAACTATCTATTGGCCGAATTATACGGAGGATATAAGACAAGCAATAAGAAACTGCTATGCAGTGTCAGAGAGGTAACATCGTGGAAACTCCTACGAAAACTCAACCTCGGAGTTATCGCGTGCAGCTTCCGTCCGGCCAGCGGTTTCAGAGAAATCGACGACATATCCGATCAGACCGTTGCACTGAGGGTGGAGACGAAGACACAGAGAACCCAAGAAGGACACTTCCTAGACGATCGGGCAGAGATCGCCACTCCCCATCTCGTCTGCACTATGATCGTCTGGGAGAACCCGCAATTCAATGAACTTTTATGTTTAATTTCTTCCTGTATATATTTGTTTATTTTACTGTTATATTGTTTATATTGGAAAGAGAGGGATGTCATAGTATTGAATGACTCGTCTTGTATATACCAATCTTGTAAATATCACTCATGAAGGTCTCACACTTTCGCTATATATAGTTAGAGATCAATGAATAAAATTCAGTTCTCATCTACCAACCGACTTGGGCATTACAATTATAGGGGTAGCTAGGCGTGCATACAAATAGATACTTGACACGGCTTCATCGTTTGCCGATTTATAACAAGCTCCACATTATGTGTTTCATCACAGCTCATGACGTCACGCCTAATTAGCAATATATCTCCCGCAAAATCGTTAGGGATGATATTCCTTGTGTGGGCCAGGCATAGGAATCATTTTTGGTGCATCAAATAACGTCTCAAAGTCCATTTTTAACCAGTTCTCCCTCCCTTGAATTCAGTGTTGTTGTGATCATTGTTGTGCATAGAGTGCTGTTCCATATATTTATAATATAACAGCATATTGCATATATTTTGCTAATGTCCTCAGTAGATATCTCTTCTCTGAATGCGCCTCTTATGATGTTCTACGCTTACACGCAGGTAAAGCACGATTGTCTAACAGAAAGTTTGTGCAATTTTGAGCATGATGGAATATTAGGGTTTTCAATTTTACTTTTAGTTTGCATAAGGAATAAAAACAATGATGCTTGGCTGTCAACCTCAAATTTCCCTGTAGGTAAAAGAAATGATGCGAAAGCAATTTGTCTGTCGAATGTTGACTGATGACTGATGTCATTTATAGTTCATAAGAAGACATTGAGGTTGTCAATTCTCTTTTCGAGAGCTTTCAAGTTCGGCAATATTGACCATTGCTCGAGTTTTTGCAGTAATACTGATACTGCTTTGGTGCTAATCCTGACCTTGGGCCTTTTGGTGGAAAACCTGACTGTTTTATCTGCTTGTGTATGTCATGGCATTTACATGTTTAACGATCTTTTGAAAATATTCCAGTTTTGTTATTTTTTTTTTGGTCAATTATCTTTTATTATTGTCTGATTTGTTGTATTATGTTTACTTCTCTTTTTGGCGATAAGAGCATTTTATAGATTTATGTAAAATTTAAGAGCTCCTTTAATTGAATGACAACACTTGCAAAGCATAGATCATGTATGGTTAATTGAAGAACTAATACTCAGCTAGTTAATGAGACATATTCAGATGATCGTTAAGGTATGACACCATTAGATTGCAGAATGATAGCTTGACAACAGAGATCGTAGTCGTGCCATGTAATAAGCCTGTTGAAATTGTTTTATCTTCAAACAGGGCTTTATCAGTAAAAAATAATGAGCTTTTTAAGATGCCTACTCATTTTGTAACATTCAGAAGCATTTTATCCCTGAATAGACTGCGTTCTTCTAATGAGTGTCCGCACGTATCCTTGGCCTACTTCACTAGTCCCTTAAGGATGTTTGGAGTGGCCATCATTCTCCTTGTCTGTGTTATTCGAGTGATTTGCTTTGTGGGGAAGCTATCGATGGGTGCTGTTTATTGCTTGCTGGTGATCATATTTCTCATCCTTTTGATTACTATCATGCTATTATCATTCTATATAACCTAATTAATAATTCTATTGAAGTGTTTATCCGTTGATTTCCTATTCAAAATAACAGTTCGGTGGATAAAATGTGCCGGTTAAACCATAAAAACCAATTGTTTTAACCAACTGATGATAATATAAATTAAACCGTGACGATCGACGTGAAAGTGATGTAATTATTATCATCTACAATTTACTATTGTTTTTCTCCACATGTCTCTACTCCTCTCAGTCCAAAATAGAAATAACATTAGTCACATGTCTGGCAAACAAATTACAAAACTTTCACATTATGCAATCTACAACACAAGATCCCATTACTGCCTTCCGTGATGACAGAATGGCATAAAAGAGGCCTGTATAACGCCCCCTTCATGCTTCATTTCGCACAAAGGTTATCTCTCGCCCTGCAGAGTGCAGATATTCAAAGCAAACTTGATGAGCAAAAACTGACGCAAATTTGTTGATGTACGACGTTTTGGGCGTATAGCCAGCCATGACTGCCTCTTCGCAAAGGGCGTGATGCACTAAACACTAGTCAGCAGTCAGCAATTGCAACGTCCCCCTAATGCGTGTTGATTGATAAGCGCTAACAGTGAAGAAACGTGTGTTGAATTGTTGACTTTGACATTCATGTAAACCAACGTACCGTAATTACTGGACACATTATGAGAGGTATCGATCAACTCAGTCGAATTAACCACCTGATTGAAGGTCCCTCCCTCTGTCTCCCTCGACAGCCATCTCTCTCTGACTGGACCGAATTTTCTTTTGCTTTCTCAGCAGCTGTGTGTGTCTCACCTGAATACACGGGGCAGTCACTCACCTCTATCACCTTGCACCAAATGACGCAACTTCCAATGAGTGTATGAGAAAGGGTGGTTTATGTGGTGTATATATGTTTTTTTTTTCGAGATTTCTTGACAATCTCCATTTTTTGTGCTGTTGTTCACAGGTTCAATTTCGTTACCAGCGTAACATTGCTCTCTTTATTGATAATTGAACGAAGATATATTAAGTCTTGGTACATTAGTATATTGGCTGTTTACCAAGCCCAAATTCAATCGTACTTGCTGTGTGTTACCAAGTTCATCATTATGACGGAGATCAAGGCAAACTCCTACATTTATTGGCACTCAACTATGGCGTCAAAAAGAACAATAATGTTCACAAGGCGTATTGTGCACTTGTTTTTTATGGGCTTATATTTGAAAGCTTTGTGCTCGGGTAATAAGCTCAAATAAAGCGCAGCAACCCGAGTGGAAGGTAACACCGCGAGGACGTTATGTCACATCATAAAGCAAACAGGCACTATGGTATTATTGAAAATAAATCGTACTCGTTTTACAGTCATGACAAGGAAGTGATTGTCATTCGAGGTGTCTCCTACATCATCGGAGAGCTTTCATCCTGCCATCTCTGCGAACCCAGACTTTCAGTGCCATTTATTGCCTGCTTCTTTCCCGCTCAGCTGTGACACATTCCCGTCTGCTGGCTTCTCGCAGCCGCTCTCAGCGAGGCTGCTATCGTTTATAAGATCAGCACTGCGCTGAGAGTGCTCCATTCGAGCCGTGAGAGCACTTGCGGATAACTGTGTCTATGTGTCTCCAGCCATTGCTAGACTCACCGTCTTTAGGATCAAAATTGCCACCATATTCTTTTTAAAGGGGATTTCGTGCCTGATGGCCAAGTCTGTTCAGCTCATCAGCCGATCACAGAGGACGAGGTGAACAGAAGGGCACTGAGGAGACCACGTTCAGGCTTCGTTAGGAATTTTCCTCTCAGTTGACGTACTTCAAGGTTTCTCCTTGTATCTGCACTCTTAAGAACAAAACCAGCATGGACAATAACCAAACGAGTCGGGATGGCATTTCGGACAACTACACCAACGCAACTAGTAATATCACAGTTAGTGGTACCACACCTTCTGTTGAAATGCTTATTAGTGCCATTGTGTATGCACTAATCTGTATCGTTGGACTTGTCGGTAATGGCCTAGTAATCTTCGTCATCACTCGATACACGAAGATGAAGACAGTGACCAATCTGTACATTTTGAACTTGTCCATTGCGGATTTGCTGTTCATCCTGGGTCTGCCTTTGCTGATCACGACTACCTTAATGCAGGGATGGCCCTTTGGATATGCTTGCTGCAAGATATATTACATGTTAACTTGCATTAACATGTTCACCGGAGCGTTCACTCTGACCGTCATGAGCGGGGACCGATTCCTGGCTGTCTGCTACCCGATCAATTCGATGAGATACCGAACCCCGAAATACGCCCTAATCGTCATCGCCCTCACTTGGATAATCTCTTTCCTGGTCATGATGCCCATCGTCCTCTACGCTCAAAGCATCAAGCGTACTGGAGGCTACACCTGCTCGATCAAATGGCCAAGCACAAGTGCTGTGCAGAGCTGGAAGGTGTTTACTTTGTACAACTTAATCCTTGGCTTCGTAATACCTGTACTTTTAATCTCCATCCTGTATACCCTGCTAATTGTTCGGCTTAGAACCACCGCGTCGTCAATTAAGAGAAGACCGCACCGTAAAGTAACACGCCTTGTTAGCCTCATCATAGGCGTCTACATCATTTGCTGGCTGCCATATTGGGCGTTCCAAGTTCATCTGATTACCTTACCGACCGGAACAAACATGCCAAAATGGAAAATCAACATGTTCAAAGTGTTTACAATGCTTAGTTATGCCAATAGCATGATTAACCCATTGCTATACGCTTTCACCAATGATAACTTCCGCGAGAGTTTCATCAGCGCATTCAAGTGCGCCCGCGATCCAATCCTCGGAGGTACACACCGGAACAATTCAGAATATGTTCCAGCTAACAGCACCACCGTTTGCGACCAGATCAACGGTAAGCGATCGGGCCGGGGCCAGGTACAACAAGAACAACAGACGCAGTATGAGTTCATGATGATGAACGGAGACAATGACAAGGCGGTTGAAGCGAACGCGGCACCCGAGCCACCTCAGCCGGACGAGACTAAAGAGAAGTAAAGGTATTATTCGCTTGTACATGTATTTGACTGTATGCTGATAATGTGACGGACATTAATTTTATGTGTGCTTGCAGTTAGCTGTTGTTCAACAACATTATTATGTAATTGTTAACATTATTACCACTGCGTTGTTTACAAATTATTTCTTATTGTTGAGTAAATTTTGATTCGGTGCATTTATCGTTTTGTGTTTGACTGTAACTGTTTACCCAGGGAATGCACTAGATGTGTTTGTGAAAGCACGCAGGTGTAACTGCAGCCCCGAGGGACAAGGCAAGTGCAGCACTTTAGTTTCGCTGAATATGAACAATAAGTTCCCCATGACGACACTGAATCAGATCACAATAGACAAACCACATTACATAATGCCATTGAAGTACCATCACCTTTCCTCGTAGCATGTATGACGCAATCGGTAGCGTCATTATTTGTAATTATTCCTTCCATAAAAAAGCAACACCGGGGAACATCATTGGAAGCAGTTTCCCCCGGGGAACAGGAACAACTCGTAAATCTTGGCTGCGACTCTGGAATTTGAGAAGGCAGCACATAAGGGCGGCGGTGAATGAGCCGTCGTCGTTTGCAGATGATAGTGATCCCGCCTCTCAGATTGTCAACTAAAGCAACGCCCATTTGTGACGCACCACTTAGCTTACCAATTCGACAGTCAAAGGAACGAACGTCAATACTGATGCATGTTCCAGCATACACTAAAGTGACATTATTGCGTTGAGGGCAACGAGAAAAGTGCAAGGAACAAAAATGAAGGTCGGACTCGAGGCGACATTGTGTCAGAGATGGCTGTTTCAACACCTTGCGCCTGTCTTCATGATAATATTATAGAGATACGCACTGGACTTTTTTTCGCCCGCGAGAGCTGCTCTCTGTAATGGCACAATAATTGTAATAGTGATTACCACACACATATGAAATATGGATACACATTTGGTTACACACATAGCAAAGTATTCAACGTAGAACGGAATAGTGTATAATATGTGTATAACACATGTGTGGGTAACAGGAATACGTAATCAATATCTCGGGTTTTGAGAAGGCCATCGTATTTGTAATATAATTGCAGAGTGTAATTGCTCATCATATAAGCATGGTCAAAGACTGCTGCTCCTTTCAGCCTTTCATCAACTGTACTCGGCATTTGTTTGGGTGCTTGATGAAAGCAGGAATAACAAGAGAAGAAACTAAGAAAGCAATCTACTAAAAGAGAACCCAAGATATTTCGAGATCAATAAAAAACCCTAAAAACGTTGACGTAAAAGAACGGGGAGACTGAGCGTAATGATGACTACACCATTCTGCCTTCTGTCACTCAAGGTTCCCATTACTGGAATATGATGATGATTACCCTGCAAGGGGAAGTTTGACCAAATAGAGATAATGTGTCATTTTTTTATGTCGTGCGGAATGGTGTTATGTTCTTGTGATGCATACTATCATTAGGCAGTTCCTGTTTCAAAGACATAAAGGACACACTCCTGACTCATTGCATGGTATTCCTCGATACAGCCAGTGCCAGACGCTAAAAATATATCACACCAACAGGACCGGCTACCATTGCGATACACTTCCTCGCCATCATCCTCACATACACAAATATGTGGTGCTGGTTTGCTAGTGTACTGTCTGATTATAAATGCAAGTGTCTTAAATGCAAGAACATTTTTCACCAACAACATTCAACACTTGCGTGCATCATTTGATCGCTTCGTATTACAATCAACCCCTGTTTGCCTCCTGACGCAAAACAGCTTTGTTTGATCAGGCAAAGAAAGAACAAGAGATTCCACATCAAGAGGGGGTGTGCTTTTTCCTTGAGGCATTTCTGAATAACATTTCATCGACGATGTTTTTAACGATGCGTATTATCCTCATTTAGGGTGCTAATGAAGCCTGCAGGGTTGGCTGAGGTTAATCATGAGCAGTGATGGACGCGTGACTATACATGGAAAGATGAAAAATCCCGTTTTGAGGAAGCAATCTTGACTTCAAAGCAAACTTTTTATCAGTTTGACCAGTATGCTGCGCGTGTCGCCAGGTGCAAGGCCTAATACAAAGCGGACTTATTGAGAACACAAGTCGTGGTACACGAATTCATTACATGTGTATGCATTTAGCATATCCGTCCGAGAAAGCAAACACTATCAATAATTTTTCATGACAAGTGAACGTGTTAAATAAAAATCCGTGTGTGATCTATATTCATCACGAGGAGGCTTCAAGCCAAATCCAAGGTTAAGATGAAAACCTTCCAAGGCTTCCTCTTTGCAGACGATTCTGCGTTAGGGTCTTTCTCTGAAAGTAAAAAAGCAGGATACTCCTTTTACGAGACCTGTGATCACTTCAGCCCTAAAATAAGGCGGAATAAGCACGGTAAGGCAGCGATTGGCACCAATCCGCTCCCAGAGCAAAACTAGATTCGCCGGATCTACCCATCCATGCTTATATAAAAAGTGAACATTTTCATGTCCATAATATATTATTGTCCTTTTTTTTTTGTACAATAGCTTCCAAGATTTGTCAATCATGCTTAATCTCTATAACTATATGCCCTAAAATATGCATATTTTTCCATGCTTTTCTTGATCTTAATGGGTTTAAAAATTATGACATGTATTTTATACACCAGAATACATCCAGTGTGCACGCACCCTGCACCAGGCACCACTCTAAACTCCTCTGCTTTCACGTTATTCATCAATTATTTTCGCCTACCTGTCGATGTTTCTTCTCCAATCTTATCTTCTTTACAATCATAATTCGTGATTTTTTATAAACAAAAAAGGTTCATGAATTATAGTCTTCGAAAATGGTATTCTGTACAGTAACCTACTAATTTATTCCAAGATTACTGTTGAGGCCAATGCATCAAAGTAATTCCCTGTGAATGTTAAAATAATCGAACAGTTAACATATTTGCAGGTTACAGGTTTTGAATTTAAGTGAATAGATGATGGCGTATGTTTGTAGAATTTGTTTTAGGGCACAGTTCGTGTGACCAGGACTCCTGGAGGAACTTTCTTTTCTATGGTTCCCTGTCGCATCTCACTCTTGCTGACCACATCACAGTGCGGCGAGACACACCATTGCCTCACCCTGCGATTGAAATGTGTGAAAATGTCATGCAGGCAAAATTCAGGCTGTTATTTCCTTATCCAGGCCCACCCTTATGAAGCTATTAACTCATCACGTCATACGACTACCATAATCCCTCAATATTGTGAGATAGCTAAGGCTAACTGACAAATTTATATATCATTAAATAACCTTTTGAAACCATAGATGAAATAATAAAGACCATTTCTACTTAAAGTACATATACATATGTCCTTAACTATGTTTTTTTCAATTGTGTTTTTCTCAAAACCTAATACAGGGTGACCGATAATTATACACCTATAACCTACGCCGAAGGGTAATTTTCAAAGAGCTACCCCATTTTGTTGTGTTCCCTCTCATTAATTAGCAACTCCTCAGTCAGCTCGATTCATATTAAGAATAATATTGCGTCAAACTAATAAGCGTAAATCATGAATTTCGTATCTATTTCATTGGTTTTGGGAGAAGATCATCGTTTTATATAGGTGCCAAATTATTTTTGGATATGCGATAAGATCTTTTCCTGGAATATCATGGAAACGACAACTTCACTCAAATCACTGGAATTAATAAACATTTATGCATAATACTGGAATGCATAATACTATAAAATTTACTATAAAATACTATAAAATCTCGTGATTTGACATTAGTAAATTATTGGTTGATTGATCAAGCGAGACAGCGGCCAAGTTTGAAAAATCAGACCCGTACGCTAAGGAGAATGTTTAACCAAACTTTGACGGAAATTTGGCATAAACTGATGTACTGTTCAATTATCTCGTGGATGAGGTGTAACAGGGGGCAGTATTTTTATGTGTCAACCAAGTAAGGTAAGATTGCGTGAAGCATACTCAGTTAATCGCCGTGCACTTTACGACGTTGCATGCATGCGAACTCCATAAACAATGTCCCAGTAATGTCGTTCCATGCATTTCTTTGAGTGCTGTGACCCCACAGGCTCAGTACATTTGTTGCATTGGTAAAGTACTCTGCGTTATTTGGAGAGGTGGTGGCCGAGAAGTTAACATGCTCGCCTCAAAGGGGCTGAGCGCTGGACTCCGGAGGTTTGAACAGGCCACCAACCTTGTGTCCACAGCACTTAAAGGAATGTACGAAACGACATTACTAGGACATGTTTATGGAGTTAGCATGCATGCGACGTCGTAAAGTGCACGGTAAGGCACTTAATCCTTCTTACCTCCTTGGATCGCATAAGCCTTAGTTTCTTTAGGATTCCGAGGTTAAATAAGCGCCCCAGAAGAAGTAAAAGGCAGATAAACAAAGCTAATAATTATCATCAAATAGATGTTGAAGGAATGTGTCAAGCACGCGTGTCACAATTAAAATAACCTACAGAAAACTGAAATGTTGGTATGATCAATTGTACTATACCCCTTTTATATATATACCGTACATCGTGAATAAATGCCGATGATATCCTACTTAGTACATTGTCAATATTTCAGCTGGCAGTTTCCCTGAACGTGTGTGGCATCTTAAATGAATGCTCACACACGACACGTGTGCGTTGCACTTAATGACTCATGAAACTTAATGAGGTAGACTCCAAATCCAGGGCTCCACGTTGGATAGAATGCGAGGAAGAGTTTTGGTCAAGTGTGTAATCTTCTTGATAAGAGAATCACCTGTCAATGGAAGATTTGAGTCACGCAGAACTATGTCCTGGTACGGGGGAGGCTTTTTGCCGATTATGAAATACTAATAAATAGTAGTTCTTATTCAGTGTGAAGTACATCGATCGATGCTTCCGAAATTTAAAACATCGGTACCAACTCTCAAGTTTTGAACATATCTAGCGGAACTAAGAACTCATGTGATATATGAAGTACATGTACTCGTATGAGATGTATTTGTTCTACATGGTCTTTATTATAACAATTAATTACGCATACACATTTCACATTAGTTGATATATTGCTCACTTTTAACATTAAGGTTGCCGCAGATTGGGCGATAATAACATTGTGTACATAGTGAAGTATATCTGGAATACATTATTGGCATTAATTAATTAATTATAGTGATTTAATAACCCAACAAGGCTAATAATCTTAGATAAGAGGCTGTTTAACCACAAACGGTAATTATGTAACACTTTACGCTAGATGAAATTGTCATTACTCGGATCATTCATTTTATAAATTGTCTAGGCATCCACAGAGCAGCTACGGATGTCAAAGCTCTCAAAACACTTACGGATGAGAAGTTTCATTACAACTGGTACATCTGTCAACTTCAGAAGGCACACGCAAATGCAAGGTTTGATGGCACACACTACATTTTTAATCTCGCCCTCTGTGATTGAAGAAAATGTATGAGTGTCGAAGGAGTATACTCTAAAGTTGATCAACGTCATCAAGTTCTTACTCATCGTGCTATCCTTCCTGGTATTCCCGTAAATATCATGTATCAATGTACCGAAGCATGAAGCACGATTGGATATCATGACTCCAACCATCCTATTGTGTGTGATACAGCGCCAGTACAGAAACCTGGGGCTGGGATTCTCCCTTCTTATATAGATAAATTACAATGATTCTTTATCCTGTCTACCACTATAGCAGCAGGACACATCACAATTGCACTTACATTACAATTGCAATTGTAACAAAAATTACTCAGGACATACTAGAGCATTGGATGAAATCAATTAGACAATTAACATATCCATAACCAAGTATTCAATATCATATTGACCACTTATCAATGCCCTCAATTAAGAACACAATTTCCACGTTTTTATTCCATATGGACACATAATATATGACGTTCCCATATTTATGTGCATTTCATGCGCGTTCATTCTCCTTCTGATTGATTAGACTAAATTTGCACATTTCCTGTGCGCCGTTCATTGCCATGTTGCGTGTCACTCCAGTTGATTATCAGCGCTCAAAAGGCTGAGGTCAAAGGTCACAGGGAAATTTAAGGCGGCACTTGTTCTGTGTTGATGGATCACTTAGTAGGTGAGGCCTCATTGGCTGATAACCAATTGTCCACACTCCAAAGTCATGCGTGTTAACTTCGAGATCAACCTTTCACCGAACTCAGCTTTTATGTATTCCAAGATAACCGGCTTTGCAATGCACAAAGCTTTCGCCGCCTGAGATTGGCAGCGAAAGGTAAAACGGTAACCTAAACAGGAATGATTGGCTGACTACGCCTGATTGATGTGAGAAATCCGCTTCCATAAAAAGCACACTCAGATTTAGGTGAGTCTATAACAGGTGAAGCTGAATGGCAAAGTAGATCTGAGGAGGAAGTACCGTTTCCGATTTTTAAATTCTACATTTAAATTTATGCCAAAATACATTCACAAGAGACAATATTTGCACACAGAAAATGTTGGATACAACAGCTGGCTGGACTTACTTTAAATTTACAGTGGGTATTCTAGTGCAGGTTTTAGCGTGAGCCTTAATCTGGTTTTACGGCTCTACCCAACCCATTCGGGTGATACGGACGCCAGAACAAAAACCGGGTTCGGGGTTTCGCCCTTCTCTTATCGATAAACCCTGAGGTCTTTTTTATCCTGCAAACTACAGTAGATAGTAACACACCGCGCCGTGTCTTGTTACGCAGTTGGGCAGCACTGCAGAGTCGCCCGAAGAATTATTAACGAATTACAATTAAAATTCCTAATCGGGTCTCGAATTCAGGACCTCGACTTCCACGGTCGGCATAGGATTACAGTCAGCCAGTCAAATCGACTGAGCTACACGCTGCCCCCAGTGCAGTTTTTAGTGATGTTTTATTTTTATCTGACGCCATTGGGGTTTTGGGGTGGTAGAATTGGTTGTATTTGGGAATTCTTGTTTGAAAAGAACACTCGATGTAATATTGAAGTCTTTAGCACATACTATGGGCGATGTTTGTGATTAAATGTTGGGGATCCTATTACTTCCCACTTTTCGTTGATTGAGCTCTGCTGACTGCTCGTCGGCCAAGCCCATCCCACACATGATCATAGGACTCAGATCGGAAGAATGAGGTATATCCAGGACATAACATCTAGCAATATATTGAAACTGCAGGGATTCACGTGTGATCCATGTTGAAATGTTATGATGGCTGGATGTGTTTCCAACGTAAACCATAATGATTTAATAACATTAAGTGTGAAATCCATGTTCCTGATCGCACTCCTGGGGTCACTTTGAATCATTCACTGGCTTTCTGGTCATACATATAATGACACACGCACACACCGATGACAGATGGTATCTCATTGGCTGCTATTTATAGTAACATTTAGTTAACTGATCGTATTCAGCAATTACTGTGAGTTCATTTTTACTTGCCTCGCCTTGTGAGCCATCTTGGGAATTTCGAGTGACGTCATGTCAAATTGAGTGAAATAAATGTACCAAAATAGGGGTGAGTTTTCATCGGTGTGTACGTGCCGGTGCTTCTCTTCAGTAGCGCCGGAGACCAGTGTATTTGAATCATTATCTTGATCATTACCCGGAATGATTAGTTGAATACACCAGAACGCTTTCAGGTGTTTTCACTCAATCTGGGGCCTTATAAACGATCTCGTGAGTGAGTGTCGATGTCATCCTCGTGTAGAACTTATCCCTGGGATTCGGTAGGTGGATAGCGCGATTCGGATTTGGGGCAACAGACTACGAGGTATATCTTTCGTATATCCTGTGACACGATGTTGTTTTAATCATACTAACTTGGAGATAATAATTGATTGTGATACCATAACTTTCAGTTAAAATGAGTAAGGTCTGATCTAGCTCCACAAGTTGTAACTGGCGATCATCCTGAATCATCGGTTAGATAAATGTTTTAATTCGCCGAAATAACATGACAAGGTAATAAGTGAGTGGTGTAAAAGTAAAAAAAAAAAATTAAAGGTAATTATGAACAATGTTAAATCCAACGTTAAAAATAATGTCAATCTTATCAATATTAAAGAAATCTGGCAGATGGAAATTCACAGAAGGATGATCAGTTCTTAAACTATTGAAATGAGGGCACACTGAAGCCATCTTCCTCATTTTGAATGGCATTTAGGTCACAGTCCGTGCAGAATCGTTCATGGCGTGGCGTTCGAGACCATCGTCCTCCCATGGCCAAATTGTGAGAAGATAGACGGAATTTCGTCAGGGCGCGTCTCTTATACTCGTAGATGGTTGGATCGGCGTACATTGGATGTGTGGTTAGAGCAGGTAAGTCATGAATTTGCTTCGTTTGGAGCTCAGCACACGTTCTCTGGTAGCGTCTATTCTTTCAGTATCCGTGTTATCCAGGAGGGCTTTTGCATATTTGAAGGCGGGTGTCCCTGCGTCCTGCGCGATGCGCCATACATGCGTAAAAGGACCATCCACATCGTTCGCTGTTTCATGGGTCAGCTTCTTGATGCATCTTCTCTGTGCATCTCTCACGTGCTCTTGGAGAGAGGGCAATCCAGCCTCAATCAGGCACAGGTCCGTGGCGGTGGTTTTTTTCACTCCCAAAAGTTCTTTTTTTTTTTTCTTCAGGGAAGCGGAACTCCATGAGCGAGTGGGGGGGTTCTTTCGAACCCCTCGAACCCCCCACCGCACGACCCTGCATTACAATATGTTATTATATTATTCGCGCTGGGGTCCCAATCCACGGCAAGTGTTCGTAATTTAATGTAGTTAGCCTCTTCTGGTCAGATGCATGCAACAAAAGATGGTCCACTTTAGTCAGCTGGCTTGCCTCTTCAATGCAGCAGCAATATCCACCGTCTGAAGGCTGATTTACGCCTGACAAGGAACAACGCGCGCACAGTGATATGATTTACACTTAAACTGACACGTGAGGAGATTACGGTGACCTTAGAGACAGATCTAATCATGCAATGGTCATCACTCGTCAGATTCCATTGAGCAGAAGAGGTATGCTTCTTTGGGGATCCATGGCTGACGACGCATGCTGCTGATAGCAAGGAGATGTTTACCCCCTTTGATCAAAAGCAGTTTAAGTTGACAGTCTGTGTGAAAGGTTGCCAATCTCGTGTCGTCAATTATTGTCGTGATTTGGTTCTGATGGCATTGAGTGCAGACTTACTAGCTCGCAATCATGGTAACGAAAAATAAAATAGTAGTATAAACCTGCGCCTTGGCTAAACTCAGCGTCCCTATAGTTCCAATTTCTGGGAAAGTGATAGTTTTGAAAACTGGAAACCCCATAAACGGAAACAGCGCCTTGAAATGTTAGGCGGTGATTTATGATTCTTTCCTCCTGCTAATTTCCCTTTGAATGGACAAATGAAAACGAAAAACAAGTGAATGAGAGTTCTGAGGAAATCGGCCCCTGGCCAATCCTGAAGTGGCTAATTCCACATTTTCAATGCGGTTCCTCATATTTCTGACATAGCATTTTCTCGTTTGTTTTATTTATCGCCATAAAAATATAGTGACAAACTTATGAAGCACCGACACACACCGATGAAAACTCACCCCTATTTTGGTACATCCATTTCACTCGATTTTACATTACGTCACTCAGATTCCCAAGATGGCTTACAAGGCGAGGCAAGTGAAAATGAATTCACAGTAATTGCTGAATACGACCTGTTAACTAAATGTTACTGTAAATAGTAGCTATTGATATACCACCTGTCATCGGTGTGTGCCTGTGTCATGGTATATAATTATGATCAGTAAATCAGTGAATGAGTTAAGCTGTGTTCTACAAGAATACCCTGCGACTTTGAGCCAGAGGTGACAATTCATCAATTTTGATTCCGGTCCGTTCCACAGTTTTATCCTTCCGCGATGTCCTTCCTTCCCTAAGCCTCTTTCTATGTCGATATTCTGGTTACTCAGTTACTGTAACGTGGGCCTGCCATTTGAACTGCACAAGGAAAATTTACATCTGATACAGGAATTTAGATCGAGGGATAGGTTTTGAGAGTTCAATCTTCGCTTTTGGTAGCAAACACACAAAGCCATCTTTAATCATTTAAAAACATCGTGTCAATGAATCAATGACACGATGGCGGGTAAGATGCCGTGAGAATGAGCAGAACAGCAGTAATGTGTGCCACGAAAATAAAACAATTAAGACAATACCCAGAAAATACATTACCAACGATGAATACTTGGAAAAGTTCCGAGAAGACAAATATTATGGTAAAATTATGTAATGAGATGAACACCGATATCTGCTCTATGTATATATAATGACACCAAATGAGATTTTGTCTGAAATATATTTCTTTTCCGCAAAAAGTACTAATCTCTCTTTCGATCGAATGAATTGTTGATGCTATCATTTCTACATTGTACAAAACTGTCATTTTTCAAATGTATTTGGAATACGAAAAATTTCTCGTTCCGCTAAAACTTCTATGGAACAGATATTTTGGCGCTCTAGAAACATCAAAGAGCGGAAACTGACAGCAACTCGAAAAAAGTCACACAGCAACACAGACAGTGTGAGCATCACACAAAACTACGGTATGAAAAGAAATTATGTGCGAGAGAACAAAAAATAGAAGATGCCACCCATTTTGCAAAAGGAATAATTAATATCAGGACAGAAGCTGCTGCATAAAAAGTCTACACTGAGACCAGCAAAACGAGAGAGGAACGCGAGAGTAGAATGGTTGGAGTTATCTGCTTCATTTGATCGATTACAGCAGCCTGGATGCGACAGACAAAGGAATAAAATCGAGCTTTATCTATATTTCATGTACATAAATACATGCATGAGTATGCGCGTGCTCAAATCGGGTAACATAGAATCAACTCGGGTAGTAGGATATAAACGCCAATTTATAATTATCTTGGCACTCGTTTGCTTCCTGGTTATTAATCGATGGTTGAATCAGGCAGATATTGACCGATCGTTGCGTTCATTTGTTGTTGTGTATGAGCCATCTCCTTCTCCTTATCCACACCAAAAGAGAGAGAATGCAATTACGCGACTTTGAGTACCAACCGGAAGTGAAACCGACCATTATTGACGGTCGTCATTCCGCTTGTTATGGGAGCCCATTGAGGTGAGCAACAGAGATCGTGGAATTGATCGTCATTAGATTTCACCAACTAATATCGTCAATCATTAAACTATCTCCTAGCTCTCTTGCTGATAGC
>KB311668.1:4236-71512 GCA_000328365.1 Capitella teleta | reverse complement strand
CTATGTGAGTATGTCAGCTAGCATTTGCCATATTATCATATAATGGTAAATGAGAGTTTATAGGCAGTCTTAGACGTAAGGATAGTTACAGATGATGCACTAACTGTCTTACAAACTAACCCATTATGCTTTCATATATGATACATTCTTGACAACTTTCACCTTCACCACAATACCGAATACGTACTGTCAAATACAGATAGAGCCGACAAAATTAAGGTTGCTAATGTAAACACAGGAAGTTGGATCAGAGAACCTGAGAACATTCTCTGGTTGGATGTCTGCAGTGAACATGTTCATTATTGTTGACGCTATGATGCGTGGTTTCCCGCCTTTGCATTGAGCGAAGAATTTCGAAGAATTTCGTTCTGTGTGATCAAAAAGTAACCAATGCAACATCGTAAATTTGTCAAAATAATTGAAAAGCATTTGGAGTAATCCATGAGAGGCTGTTGCTGTGAAAATGGTCTCTACAATGCTATACGGAGCCGACTTTATAGATTGAATCACAAATCAATATAAATCATAACGCCCTTTCTGACACTGAGTGACAAGTCGCAGAATTAAAACGATTTGTCACTTTACTAAATAACCATCATTTATTCAATAGTTGGAATGAAATCATTGCTTACCTTCTCGACTTGCTTATTCTCGTGGTTTCCATTTGATGCCATTTTTATAGCTAATTAAATTTTCTTAATTTTGACTTGTAACTACAATTTGTAAATTTAGTGCAGTGTATCACCAGAAATGATGTCGAATAATTAGTTATACGAGGATTAATTTACGATCAAAATTTGCGCGGGAATATACGAAAGATTTTCTTTGTGAACACCAATTGTCGATAATTCTTAAATATTTCAGGATCCCTAAATTTTACGGTAAGACGGAATATACGAAAGAGCGGCTTTGTGAACAGGCCCCCAAAAATGCAGTTCTCATCAATTTGCAGTAAATTCTTAGCGGTTGTGGTGTAACAGTGTGCAGGTGCACTGACATGAATTTGACGATTCTGATTGGAAGAAATTGATATTTGATATTTGAGAAATTTATATTAAAGGGAAATGTTTGACGCGTTCACTTGAGTTCATAACGTGAAAAATGCGTTATGATCGTAAGCTTATAACACAGTGCTTCCAGGGTGGACGGCTCCAACAACTAAAGAGGTGCAAAATACTATGAAAATAGGGACATTTGGTTATAGATTATTACTGGCCCTGTGTTGCTTATCTAATCAACTATTTAAGCCTCTGCACCGCTAGCTTTTGTTTTATTGACTGTGTCGGAATCATTTTCCCCTTGGCAACCGTCACGGTATATTTTGTTTACTCGGCAAACATATGCTATTATCGCTCACCGATTTTCGTTACTCCAGTACTTACATAGGCTCTACCCAGGCTACGGGATTGCATGCTTTAGTTTTGCGATTCAAGTGTTTAAATTATTATCCATTGCTTGTTTTATCACTAATGCATCTGAACATCATACATGATCTATCATCTTCAAAGGTTTACCTCATTATGAGGCTCATTTCGAGAAAGCTCAATAATGACAATATCTTGAATATGCTCATTTAGTCATTATAATAATACTGCCTTATAAATTAATATAAATATTAATATACATCCATTATGAATAAATAATTACCTAGCTGACATATACTACAGTGAGACAGAGGGGTGAGGTATGCAAACCACGTACACCTGATTTGTCTGTGTTAATAATTACCAAATACAGAATTGGTAACATATATATATATATATAGGCCTGCAAGTTTAATGATCTTTTACAGACAATTTTAGGCAGGTGATAAATAATTATAATATACCCAAACAAGTGTACATAACCCTTCAAGTCCCTAACCAATTAATTATATCACACCCATTGGGCTGCCATTGGCATTGAGCAGAATTAATTGGGGTTCTGCAGTAATTCTGCTACATCTTAACACTAACTGTGACCTAATTGCCTGCTAGATCAGATTGTGTTTTTCCCAGTATATATGCAACAACTCTCAGCACATTGTACATTACTAATAATTTAATAATTTTAATCAAATATGTGATATTGATAACTTTAACATAACATTAATGGCAACATGGATGTGCAGTGCTTGCATGTGCACTTGCCTAACATGCAGAGGGTCGTGGGTTCGATTCTAGGTTAAATTAGGCAACTTGCCGGGTTTTCGAATTTTGTTGCCTGGAACTCTCATGTCCACCACGTCAGCATGACACATTGCACAGTGTCGAAATGTGGTACGTGGTTAGACAAAAGTGCCTGCTTCATAGCAGCACTAGCTCTTGTGTGCCCCATGGACGGAACGTTGTCATACAACCAGAGAAAACCCTGGTACCCACCCAGCATCCGCATCCCTTGGGGAAGAAACGGCTGGTGCCTCTGCCCATGAGCAAACACTCACAGCTGCGTTATATTGCGTCACAAATAATAAATGAGGCCGTTACTCATCTACACAGAGTGACCTGTGAAAGAGAGAGCAAAAATATTAACAAATCATTTTACTAAGCTATGTATCTTTCTTATCTATTTCTCTAGTATACTTGGTCTTGTATCTAGGTAGGAACTCTCTCTTGAGTATAGTCATCTCTTGATGATTGTGTCATGTTGACATATAAAAGCAATCTGATGTCACATTCAGACTATTTATTTGCAAGGACTTCTCCAATTTTTTTAAAATAAGAATACTTGGATGAACCGGCGTGAGAAGGTCAAGAGTAGAACAACTAATACAAGTACACGTAGCAACCGATCATGCAGCTAGTGTCTGATGAGGAAATCTCTTACTGGCTGATATAGCAGCTAATGAATGTGGCCCCTCAATTCATCTACACCATGAATGCCACCATGTATATAGATAAATAAATAAACTAAAATCACCCCTTACTTTTCATGCTTCTAGGATCAAATGTGATCCATGTTTCTGCAGTGTTTACTCTACCATCTGTTATGATGAGCATTCGGTATGTGAATGGGAAGCAATTGTGCAAATCGTATAACATTGGGGTGTTGGCACATCTATGGCGTTCAACACATTCAGCACCAAAGGTGAGAATTATCGACTGTGCGCTATGGAAAATGAAATAATGAATTATATGAGGCTGAAGGTGCTTTAGCTACCTGATAATGCTTTCAATCAGGATGAATGTTTATATTATACATTAAAAACATATAATAATAATAATTATTATTACTATTTTTATATTTATTTCATACAAAAACATGTACAGGAAAGATGAATGGATAAAGAAAAACAAAACGATAAAGGTAATGGTAATGGTAAATGCGTACAATAATCCAAATGGGAACTAGACTGTGCTATGCAATGAGTGAGAGAGAGAACCTGTGCTAAACTAGAAAATAAAAAACTAAACTTGTAACAAAATACAGATATGCATCAATTTAACAGAATATACAATCAATTAATACATAGTGAATTATATTGTTTAATGATTTAGTTCATCTGTGTATAATATACATAGATATAACTGCATGGTGTCCTACTCAATCTGAGATGCGGTTCTAATGCAGATGGATACTTACTAAAAAAAAACAATGATTGAGCTCATTTGTATACAATGCATAATATACGCTAGTGTCCTAGTTGATCTGAGAAGTGATTTTAACGCAGAGCTAAAATCAGAGTTATGGCATATTATGATCAATTTGCATTAATTATGAATGCATTTGTTTTTCAGCCATGAGTTTTCCTCAGGAGTCACGTCTGGAGAAATTCATCAAGGATTTTGTTCGCAAGAAAACTGCGGAACAAGTCGACTTAAACCTGAAGGAAAATCGCATTTCTGTTGCAGACATTCGCAAGAAAAAATGCATTCTTCTGGCTAAGTTTTGGGCAAACGTCTTCCAACACGAAAACAATTATCCCATCTCCTCTTACGAATATCGCAAGAACGTAGATGATGACCTCTTGAAGGTCACGGTTGATAAAACCGACATCGTGATTGACATGAAAACCGGAGAACTTGTGATGAAAGGAGAATTTGTTTACGATTGGTTTGACCAAAATTTCTGGAGAGTTCTGGAGACATGTGACGCTGAATTTGCCAAAGGGTGGACGTACGAGGCCAGTGAAGTGACCACAGTCACAGTCAGCAAAGAGGCAACTCCACTGAACGACTACACCACAGGTTTGTGTCTTTTCATGAAATCAATCACCATCCTCCCATGTATTCCCCATATTTTTGATAAGAGAAAACTGAGGAATTATCCTTCACAGATATTGAGAAGTTCCAACTGGGCGTTTCTTACCATGGAGAGAAGAAGCAAGAGAGCCTGGAAGCGAAAATTCAATCTCTGATTTTGCCAGACTTCCGAGAACTCTACTTTGATATGGTGAGTTTGGAATAATTTAACATTCTCATAAAAACTTTGATTTTTTTTTTAATTGTTTGGAATGAGTTCTCACAGATTTATTTAAAAATTCAGGTTTTCTGGAGCGATGCAAAGATCGACGGCGAATTAGAATCCCTGGCGATTGGGAGTCTGAAGGATGGCTTCAGCTACGTGTATCCTCTGTGGAGGTCTCTGCTCAAACGCTGGCTGCAGGAAGAGCATGCACGCGTAACCATAGCAACTCCTCACATAGACGTAGATCGCCTGTCGGACGTTGGACGCCTGCTCCTGCTAAGTGAGTCAGCGAAGGAGAACTTGGACTGCGTCTACGCCAATATCAACACGACTCAAAAGCGCAGGGAGGTGCTTCAGGGGTTCCCTGACCTGGTGAAGCCTCATCTGGAACATTTCCTCTTCAACCGAATCGTTTACCCCGTGAAGAAGATCAAGTGCGGTTTCATCTCCTGCGTTGATTGCAAGAAGAGCGTTGCCCGTGTGCTACTCACGAGCGCCTGCTTCAGCGCTGAGAGTTTTGGTTGCCATGGCAATGAGAGTGTGGTTTACATGGAGATGAGTGAGACGGAATTTGATGAGCGCTTCATTCAGCCCAATGAAAGGCAGCTCATTCTCAGCTGATTTATTAATCAAGGCACAATTAAGTGGCTCTAAATTTAACTCCGGATACACCACTATGTTGTTGCATCTGGCAAAATTAATGTAGTTATGCAGAATTGTTTGCTGTTAAGGTGAAATTTCGGCCATGGGTTGCCATGGCTTAATTCTCATCAAATTATCACTTAATTATTCAGGATGTATGTATTTCGTAAATATTATGTTTACGCTTCAATACCAATCACAATCAAAGTAAAATAAGTACCAGTAGGTAATTTAATCTGTGCATATAAAGTTAATTAGCCTTCCTTATACAAAATAATAGCTCTCGGGAAAGTGAAATCAAAACTCTATGCACAATGCATCATCCCGGTACAGATGGATTGATGTATTTTATGACATTAATTAATATTGCAATAAGCTTACCGGGTATTCATTTCCATTGCAAGGTTATAATTGACAGGACTCCTACTGCCAAATGATGCACAATCACACCAAATTTTGCTCATTGTTGATGTACTCCTGTCATTAATTTGCTTTAATTATTTAATAACTTGGATATGTATTACTAATAGAGTGAATTTATTTAATTATTATTTAATTTGTAGCTTCAAACCAATGGTTTTCCTTTTATGGGAATTCATTTATGTGATATTATTATCTTGTGATAAAAATTTGCTGCCTAGGATATTAACATTGTGATATGATAATCTATGCATAATGACTCAGTATTCTTTATATTTTTTATTTTATTCACATATAATTCCTATTTATTTTTATTTCAATTAACAGGATTGCATGTATATAAAACTTTATTCTTATAACTTATTTTATTTCCAATGTCTACTCACGAATACCTTTTTTTCTTTTTCTTTTTCCATACACTTGATGAATAATAATTAAAACTTTTTATATTACAATTTCTTTTATATTTCATTCTGATTTGCGTACAATATTTAATAAGGAAGTAAACAAGAGCTGAGTGATTATATTGATATAGTTTATTGATCCCAGCGATATGGATTTCATGAATTCAGTCAATTCAATGTGATCGACAATAATCATCTAATGATTCATGAATATATGTAGGAGTATGTACTCATAAGATTTCATTACAACACCCAAAAAACATCAAGAAATAATTATGCATACCAACCATGCAATTTGCTTAAAATAATTTCTTCATAAGAAAACACAACATATTCAAATATAATCAAAATTTAAAAGAAGAAAAAATATAGGAATGAATTAAATCCACAGAAATTCAAAGAACACGAACGGAATATGAAATAAATGTTAGATTATGAATTGGCAGCATTCTACATTTAAAACTTCACATTCCCATTGTAACCATTAAAAAACAATAATACAATAAAAACAGCCAATCACAGAGTGAATCACAAGTTCAGGGTGCAACACAACGACTTCTCCACCACCAACGGTCAAAGCAAAGTTATCAGTTCTTCAATTCACATCTAAGTACTGTGAGTGTATGGCTAAGTTGAGAATTAAGTTGATGACAATTTGAAGGGCAGATGTTACAAGATTAAGAAGCATCCGACGGGCGACAAAATATTCATACTGAAGCAGCGTTAATTTCAGAGCAGTTTAAAGATGGCCGCCAAAGAGATGTGGTCCGAAGGGAAGTGGTCGGAAGGAAGACCGTGCTGTTGTCGCACAATTTCCCTCGAGGGAGTTTTGAGGACGTTTTGAAGCACGATGCTTTCCCTCGTGTACCAGATGTAGTCGAGGCACAATTCATGCACGTAGCCTGGCCAAGCGTATGCTTCACAGTTGGTTATTTCTGGCTCCTTGCCCTGCAAAGACGAGGAAACCTATGACTCAGACATATCTCATTGGTCATGACACAAAATACATGTAAACATTTATCAACGATCATCATGCTTCAAGGATCTTTTGACTTCGAGGGACTATAGCGGACACATACCTCATAATAGTATAATTAATCATTCTGAGAGAATTTCTAGCCAAAACGTGAAACATGAGCATCTAAAGTCATCCAAAAAAGGTTATTTACATCATGGACTATTACATCCATTATTTAACTAGTTATGTCATCAGATCCAGTTGACCACAGACGTCAAACTCAAGAGCAACTCATGCAGCAGCAGGAGTAACTCCACTCACCAGAACAGCGCAGTAAGCACTTTTCAGTGGAGTGTTCGTCTGAATTATGTTGGTGAGAAGCTTCATCAGTTTGCGATCAGCACTCAGTTCTTGCGCAGTCTGAAGACAAAGAAATGATGAGCTCAGAGATTGCAGGGTTGAGAAGAGGCTCACCAGAGACTTCGTGTTGACCTCCCTCCAAGGAACAGAGTAGGTGGTGTTGGGTTGTGAGTGTACGTCATGCTCCTGCCAGGGGTACAGTTGGAACTGAGGCCAACGACTCCACAGTTGGCGCATGGCTTCCACGTCAATGTTTCCGGTATTGGTCAGAGCGTAGGGGGCGGAGTCAGGGGTGCTGTTGTAGTCGCCCATCAGAACAAAACTTCCATCAGAGTCGCAGAATTTCTTCAGTGCATGCACGGCTGATGCTGCCTGCAGAACGTACAATTCAGAACTCATTTCTAGAATATTTTAAATTAATAACATTATTATAAAGAGGAGATTAACTGTGATCGCATGAGAAAATTCGTAGGCATGCTAATTTCAAGGAAAAATTGTGGTCGAGTACTTTGCTTGTTCACTCCGAAGGAGGGCAATTGGTACAGACCACTCGGGACCTTGGCTAATTAAGGTGCTTGACTCAACACTACCCTCTCCCCCTACATCAAACCTATAATGTCCAGGTGCCAATGTGAAGGGGAGGGGAAGAAAAGAAAAAAGAAGAGAAAAAAAACTAGTTAGCAATCTGAGACACAGCTCAGATTTCCACGACTAACCCCTCGCCCCCTCTCATTAAAGAAAAAGAAAAGGAAAAAAAGAATGCTATAAATAAAGCAGCCCAAAAGAGAAACACTAAATGCCATTTCATGTAGCAATAAAGGCAGAATTTGAGGAGCTCTGAAGCAAAATCTGACAGAGAGTGCCCTAGAAAAGATGGAGGAGCTGTCATCTATGGCTGCACCTCCTCTTCAGCCTCCCTCTCATATCTTATGCATGTAGCAATCAGCACACATACAATGCAACAGGAGCTAGGGGTGGGGGCGACATCAGCTGAGAGCTGCTCAACATCTTCACTGCTGAACACTCAGCCGACTTCCTCATAAACCAACATCTTGATAAGATAAAGTAGCACTTCCAGCCAAACCCTAATTCAAGATTTCTTTCTGCTTTCATTGAAATCTGTTTCACAAATGAAGCAGAAAGGGGAAATGAGAGAGAGAGGGCGTTCACCTCGAAGCAGGCCAGACCAGGGAGGCTGAACATGGTCCATTTGATGTGGATGTTTCCGATGCTGATGCTTCTGCCGCTCGATTTCTGCTGGAACTTTGCTAACAGACAACCCTGACTCCTCTCTGCCAGGTGCAAGATGGCTGCTTTGTCAGCCTCGGTCACGTTCGTGTATTTCTGTGAAAGAAATTCAGAAAATCACATTCAGTTGATTATTATAAGTACTTTTAGTTATTGGCATTGCAAAACACGTTTCAAATTTCCTTCCATATCTTCATTGCTCTCCTTTCTGTCATGTATGTTACAATGGCAAGAAAATGCAGAAGAAATAAAATAGTGGCCAGGCAAATCTAAATTACGAAATTATTAATTGTATATAAATCACACAGCTAGATACGAATATGGATTGAAGTATTTATATACAATCAATAATTTATGTTGCAAATTTATAGAACCAGCAGATAGACCAACGTCTGTTTTGCATGTCATTGACATGAATCATGTCTGAATCTGCAGGTCACGGGTCCTGGATGCTGATTGTTGACATCATAAAAGTTATATAACGTACTCAAGGAAAACTAAAATATTTAGACCCCAACATACTTAGTTATGTAATCTGCTGTGAACTAGATCATAATAATAATAATAATAATAATAATAATAATAATAATAATAATAATAATAATAATAATAATAATAATAATAATAATAATAATAATAAATAAAATATACGGGGAACAGTAATGTCATGAGCGATTATACCCACATCAAAGATATGCATAATTTACAGAACTATAACATCCCATATGATAATTCTGGTGGCCTAATTTAATTTTAGATAGCATATCCCAGCTAGGCACCATGCATGAGTGAATTATGCAACACCACACGAGTGATCGAAGCATTCGAGTTCAGTGAACTCAAACATGTATCACAGTCAGATGATTCAACCCCCATGACCTCGTGGTTCGTGTTGTGTTCACTCGTGAGCTCACATGAGTGACCATGTTGTCTATACAATGCACGAGGGTTGTCCTCGCGCAACATGACCTGGCGCTTGTGCCATCGCAGTCCACTTCTATATAATTCTATAGGCTCCACTGCCTGGCCCTAGCTACCTCACACTTGTCACTCACTACAGATATACATGGTTATGGTTAAAGGTAGGCCAATATCAATTTCATCACATTACTGACATTAGCTTACAATTAACTGTCTGCTAATTGGGTGAATTCGGGCGAAATATTTTACACGAAAACCCTTGATATCAATCAAGTCCCATTCGGAACGCGTGTATATACATACCCATGCAATAACTCCTTATATATTATTCGTGTCCTAGATATATAGCTCGCTGTATGAAGGCAGAAATCGAGTCAGAAAAGAAAAAAAAGAAAAAAGAAAAAAAAAGAGATTATTTTAATCAAAATAAATTAGGAAAAGACAGATTTTTTGTTTAATTAAAATAAATTAAAATAAATTAAATCTAACTAGACAAACGAACAAAGACCAAGCGGTAAACGTGGTGTAACTACTGAGGTGAAGCACCCCGTATGCACCGCGTGAGGTACGAACGGAAGCGATGTTTTGCTTCCAGCCGCATCACGAGTTCCACAGGAGATGGGAATAAATAGAGGCTAAAAGAGCATGCGCTCTGCTCAACTACGCCGCGAAAATCGGTGACGCAAGAAAATCCCACCAGAAGATCCACAGTAAATTACGAATGCATTATCGAAAGCACTACTCGATCGAACAGAGATCCGAGACAGCGCGTCGGCCTCAAGGTTTGCGAACATTTAGTTATGTTTACCGTGCAGCACAAAAGAAACATGTATGTTCAACATCATTGCCGGTGGATCTTTGGAAGGGAAAACGTCTCCATTCCCACGGCACAATCTCATTCGATACATTAATTTCACCCATCATCACACGTGAGATATATTGAGGGCGTTGAATTGATTCATGACTGCAATGGGACTGAAACCCTTCGTGGAAAATGAGTGCAGCTATGTACAGGCTTCTTTCTATATCTATGTGGCATGGCAGTTGGCAATATACGCACTATACCGCAATTTACGTCGGTTGCATATGATGCAATGAATGTTGCATGAAGGAAGAAGGCGATCGACGGGATACAGGATTATGTAACAGGGGAACACTCAATTAATTAAAGGGGAACTGGTTAGCCGATATATTTTATGGGTTTATGGTGACTGGAGTAGCATATATTATGTACCCTTCTATATACCGGTACATGTAGTACTAGTACTAGTTTGTAATCTAACGGATTAGCTGTACTGGTATATATTATAATCATTTACACATATATGCGAAATCCCGGGGGCGATTTTTTTTTTAATGTACGAACTTTTGACACATGAATATTAATGAGGTACAACTTTAGCCAATTAGGACCAAGCTCTGTGTTCGACCAATAAGGGTCATCGTCTCATCGCGATCGATGTGTTGTACTTGTCGCAATGGCTGTAACAATGTACTAGTAACACTTTGGCTCATTTTAATTCATGCGTGTAATATTATTCTATTCTACCATGCATTATTATACTAAAACGATAGTGATGAAAATATGTTTTACACTTCGGTCATAGAATTTCAACAATACAAATTTATGTCTCTTTCCATGAACTTATTTAACCAACTGTGCAAGTAACAAAATGATACTACGGCAGCGTTCTGCGAAGTGAGTGAGTGCATTTAGTGAAAATGAAACAGTTCACTGTCGAATATATTACTAATTGAGAAGTACACCTAAACATCACACCACCATGCAGCAATAAAAATAGGGCCTAGATATTTTTTATATCTTTATTCTGTTGAACTGTTTACTAAGTATTATTTATGTTGAAATGTTTAATATTCACGCCGAAGCTGATTGGCTAAATGTGAACCTTATTAATATTCATGTGTCAAAAGTTCGTACATCTAAAAAAATCCCATCCCGGGGCGGGGGGGGGGGATATAAATCATGCATATTCATGTAATCTGATAGCGAGGCATATATGTCTGTCCTAGACTGCCCATTGCCCACGACCACAAGACACGACTCAACATGCAAGTTATGAAGGCACTATCATATTTTAATCAGTTTATCGAGAATACCGGTAATTAGGTTTCCAGAAGTAATAATAATAAAAATAATAATAAATTTATTTTATAAAGCGTAAAATCCATAAAAATGCTCTAAACGCTCTTTACATAGAAACAATAATGACATGGATAAAAATGAAATTAATAAAACCAAAGTGAAACACTTATAAAAAATCCTGATAACATTCCGTAAAAAGAAGAGTTTTTAAATGTCTTTTAAAAACAATCGCATTATCAATGGCTCGTAGATTGAGTGGTAGTGAGTTCCACATGCGGGGGCCAGCCACGCTAAAAGCTCGTTCGTAAATTAGTGAAGAATTTGTAAAAGGAATATGTAAAAGATCATGATCGACTGATCGTAAAATTCTCTGAGAGCTTTCCTTCACAATTAAATGACGTAAATAGAGTGGGCCAACTTGGTAAAAACATTTGTGAATCAATATAAGTATCTTAAATTTCACTCTGGCCTCAACTGGCAGCGAATGCAATTGAAATAAAACCGGGGTAATATGTTCATGCCGAAGCGTGCCTGTTAAAATTCTCGCAGCAACATTTTGCACTCGCTGGAGTCGTTTGATATAAATGGCAGGCAGTCCTAAAAATAGTGAGTTACAATAGTCCAACTTTGACGATATAAAACAGTGTATTAATTTCTCGAGTGTTCCGTAATCTAAAAATTTCTTAATCCTGTTCACTCTAGTGATCTAAGTATGATCTTACTGTCTTTTTTTAAAGGATATTTTAAGCTAACGTTTGTGAACCACATTTTATTTGTAGCCCCTGAATATCTGCCTTTGAAGGTAAACTTGATTAGATATAATTAATGCATGTGTTTTTGTGTGGCATTTATAATTGAAAAGATTGGGGCCTTCTTAATTGAAGTTCGGCGATTCCTATCAGGCGAATTTTTAATGTCTCATGGGATACTTGAATGGCAATTTAATTCAAATTCTTTGTGCCGATACATCGTGCTGATACAGAGCTAGAGTGATATCAGCATGGTTGCTTCCATTTAGCACAGGCTAAGCTATAGTGGTGCCGTTCCTGAAAAATCGGAGGTTAAAAGTACGATCAACAAACCGTTAAGATAACTTCCCAGAAATCCCTAGAAGTCACGACACACATCATCAGTATCGAAGGTGAATTATCGACTCAGATGCATTATATAATTACTACACTTCATGGATAAATCATTCATAGAAATGACTCAGGGCTTTAATTTTAATTAACAACATACTATATTAGTATAGGAAATGCATTGATTCGTTGTAATCGCACATTGATACGTTGTAATCGCATATTTATGATAACAGACAATTAAGTATTTCATGTACCATGCATTCAAGTGAAATTATTAACTCATATCTCTCAATTGGTACTTGCATGTTCAGTCAGTCATGTTTAATAGTTTACACACAACTTGAGTTTACGTTACAGAAGATGAAATCAAAATTAAAGCAAATCAATTAAGACCTCACGCACCTCTAGATATCGCTGCATGCAGCCTAACGCTGGACACGCCTTCTGGTCAGTCAGCTGCAGTCTCTCGGTCTTGTAGAAGATGGCCAACCCATCCTTATTTTCGTCCTTGTATGAGGCGTGCATCCCCTCATATCCCAAATCATACAGATCCGGCTCCAGATTTTCTTCAAAGTGAGGCCTCGAGACTTCTTGAAGGCAGAGGACGTCTGGGTTGACGTAGAGGACCTCCTGGAGGATGCGGTCATGCCTGCCGCCCATGAACCTGATCTGGGGAGGGCAGTACGTGTACTCGCCCTCCTTGATGAAGGCATCTCCCAGGATGTTGTACGTCATCACCCTCAGCATCGAGGCGTCGTGCAAGGGGCCCGTCTCATCGTGGATGCCTGGTTTCGGGATCCAAGAGCGCTTCACAAAATATGTCTCCATGGTCGAATATGATGAACACCGCCAGCGGTGATGTAGAAATGAATATCGTACTTGGAGGGAACCCTCTTCTTATATCGCATCAACAAGTACTTGCACAGAAGTCCGCAGGAGAGGGTCCGTATATCGGGTTTTTTTCCAATGGCCGATGCCTGTCAAAGAAATGCGCAGTTGGAATGCAATTCACTGTTTCTTCTTGAATTCCCGCTCGACATCCGCAGTTGGATGCTGAAGCTGGTTTTCCAGTGGGGTCTGCTCCTTTTGTATGGTCTATCTGCTCGAAACTGCGTCTCCATGAGTGACTTTCAATGCGTTCTTATTCGTCTATTATGCCCAGCAGTGACAGCACCCCGATCAGCTGATTGCGCTGTTATATAAGCGCCGTGTTCGCTCGCTGTTTCAGTGTTTGGCTGCGAGCCAGTCACTGACACGATCGCTGATCGCTGGAAATATACTAATACTATAAATAAAATTTTAACTTGTCAATATAACACGTTAAATCATTTACTTTGATATGTCATCATATTTGGAGAGATCTGCGAACTGCGTCTCCAGGATTTCGTTTTCTGCACATAAACATAAACATTGCTACACGGCGAGGACAGTGCTGTTATGTTTCTATAAATAGACCGAGCACGTGGTTTCTTGTTTACATGCATTCTGCCAACAGGTAAAAACCAGTGAACGCTGGAATAAAAAAGTATAACATTGGTGAATCATGAATGAAAGAGACTCGTAAACATGAATTTAATGTCATAGGGTTCACTATACGATGTGGGAACACCCCTCGGAGGAATCGGATGCAGGAGAAATTTCCATTGCGCATTTATTATGTCAAGTGGCTGCATACCGTATTGATTCATTCCAGCGCCCTCTGAACTGGGCGCTCCATAACAAGGTTCCGGAATTTCTGCATTACATAATGCCATTGATGCTGTGCATGCATGTTGGCAGTAATGATGCACGAGGTCTTACACGGTTAATCAATAGTATCAAGTGAATAAATCTGCATACTAATTAAGGGTTTGATTATCTACATGTGGTTAATGCATACATGCAGAGACATGCATGCAGGGTGCAATTAAATGTATATATGACAGCAATTATGAGATTATGGTGCAATGTAAAACCAGGTCCTTGATTCCTCGATTTGAGGCTGGCACTCATCTGATTTTTTTTCCGAGTGCATAAATGGAGTTTCTCAACTTTTTTTTTTTTTTTTTTTTTTTACCAATACTGTCATGTGCGGTGTGCATATAAGCTGTGGCATAATTTATATCTGAAATCATTTTAGCATTCTTAGTATGCCAGTTTAGTTAGTTAGAAATGAGGAAGTATATTAAATACAAATTATGTTGTTTTCTCTCGAAGTGTAATGAACGAATTATAGGTTGCTTCCAATTTATTCATTGTCTTATTAAGCCGTAGGTGTTCACATGAAATTATTATGCATGTGCGTGTCACACGCACAAAAATATACATACGGTCAAAGCTCATTATTACGAACCTTCAGGGCCATGAAAATTCATTCGTAATATCAGGAGTTCTATATATGCGAGAAAAAAAAAAATCCTCGATGCCGTAAATACGTTATGATTCATGTTGTTGCGTAATGAACTAGTATTCAGCATATCTTAAATTGAGCCAATCCAATTGTAATAGAACATAATTTATAAGTAATAACATTATAATATTTGTTAGAACAAACACATAATCTAGTGTTCATTGTTTAAAACGTTAAGTTTATGAATTCATGGTGAGATCTCGACATAAATAATTGATCAGCTGGAGAGGCAACGTGTGGCGCTCAGTATACCTATATACTAATATAACGGACTACATGACCAGTTCTTGTGCTCTCATCTGCTTGCTAAGCAATTACTAGTAATGCAAAAAAAAAAAAAAAAAAAAAAAAAAAAGTTGAATAAACTGCACCCTGGAGCACTTGCGAATCGCTCGCTACATTGCCGCTCTCTGTTTTAATCAACATGTAGCATAATATCTGCCGTCTTGTTCCACGCTGACATGATCATAATGTACGTAACCTACTCGTAGTCCGGTAATCGCCTGCGTCAAAGGCTGCGCGCTGTGGTCGCCTGCTCCGCAATGTTGGTCTCCCTCGCTTCACCGCAATTTCAATTTGAGATAACAGTTTAATTAACGGCTTGCTTAATTGTTTATTTAACCTTTCGTTTGAGACAAAAGGTGAAGGCACTTCGAAAACAGCGGCTCTCGCAATGCTCTGATATCGAATAGGTGTGAAATAGCGAAGCAAAGCGAGCGAGGGATGGACTAGCAAATAGTCCACAATGGCTTGATGAGCGGATATTGTAGAACTTTGCTATTGTGAGCTCGTAATCGCAGGAGTCATCTCTGCTCAGGGGACTGGGTATTTGGTTCCTATTAACTGGAAGTTCGAACAATGCGCAGTTCGAATTATCCGATGAAGCTGCAATGTACGTTGAAAGATAAGGATCTGGCGGGGGATCTCCAAAATAGTTCTATATAATCAGAAGTTCTAGATATCCGAGTTCGTAATAGCGAACTTTGACTGTATATATATTTTTAATGTTTTTGTTTAATTAAGTTTTTTTCTTTTTCATCTTATCTGATCTATAACATGTATACACTATACAGGCAGGTATATTTCTATTATCGGCTTAACTTCATTATTATCATTACTGTAGAACAGGAACTTTCCGCGCACTGCAATTTCCGCGGTTTTATGGCTCAGGCCTTTATTCACGGCACCAATTATTCGCGGTCAAGCTCAGGGTCATACAGTATAATATCACACAGAAACATTTCGCTGGCATCTAATTTTCGCTGTCGATCGTGACCGCGAATAAAGCGAAAATTTAATGCGGTGCGAAAAGTTCCTGTTCTTCAGTATGTTCTATGAAAACAGCGATCACGTCCCAACTAATCTAACGAACTTACAATTGATTGATATCAGGGGAAGCTTAGATCGACGAGTACAGATCGATGCGTCAATACAGCTAAGGCAAATGAGTCTAAATGCAAAATGACTTCGGTGCACTGGCCTTGACGGTGTGACCTACGAGGTCGTTCTTCACTTAACTGAAATCATTTCGAACTAGAAAGACTTAGTTCTTAGTGCGGTGGGCAATCGATAAAAGTTATGGCAAGCGCGTGGTGACAGATATAAGTATGTCATGCATGCGCACACTCCATAGGCATTCTTGTAGAAAGTGCTTGTGAGTCATAAGGTTGATAATCACGGGCGCGTAGGTTATATGGCGCCTACTGTTTTTTTGTAGGTTCGAATTGTGCGCATGATTCTCTTGTACTTGTAACCTTTGTTGAATTACTCCATGATTTATTGTTCCAAGGGTATATATACGCAGAGCAGAAATTAATACTCACGCCTCCCGGTCGCTCACAGCGTAAACAGACTCACATGACTTCATGGTTCTAGAGTGCGGATGTCATTGATTGCACTTGCTTGCTCATCATTATTAAATCAAAAATCGAGGGACAGAAAAAAGAAACCATGTAATTATTCATCGTTGCACGAGTGCAATTTTTCATGAAGGCATTTATCGACTGTGTAGGCCTACATCTGAGAAATTCGATCCATGCAGGGATGATGACTATATATCTGATTCCATATTCATGTATTCATGTCGCCATTGATGAGACGAGTGCGAGAATGATTCGATTGACTACATGTACAGGGCAGGGCCTGGGCAACACTACCTTCATCTGCAGTTTGTTTTCTATGGTTATTGTGACTTTTATCTTTAATACTTTACTGTGGTACCATGTCCTTGGGTAATTAAACTCCTGCCTACCTACGGCAGGTCACGCACGAGTCAGACGGACAGTCGAAGAATTCGATGCTGCGTCAACTTTCTTCCATTATACTACATTTAATAGTTAAACACATCTCTTTGTTGATTATTGTGAATAAATTCATTAATTTTATTACTATGTACACGTTGCACCTTGTATTTCGTGAATTTGGCATTATCTCGGGCATTATGGTTGATCTTTAAGGCAGCAACAGATGCCTAATTAGGTATATATCTACCCAAATCACACGTCTCTGGTATATAGCAGGTTCTATGTTCGACCGAGAACTTTTCGAACAACCCTCGTATTATATATGCACAGATGTGGATAATTGTATCACTCTATTTTAATTATAATTTTGATAATACTCATAATTTCAACATGATACTACATAATTCCACTATTTGGACTAAGTGGTGCTCTTCCCGGAAAATATAATATTGAACCCGTATCGTCTTGTCACGTAAAACTCTGCCGAAACGTTAAAATACAATGAAAGGATTATAGATACTTTTTTTACAGGACCGTGAGACCAACGTACTTTAGATTCGCCGATTCTAATGAAACATGGCAAATTAACATGCAAATGTGTTTGACAAACAATTGTATTATTAATTCTTATATCGCGTTAAACAGTATTCTGCCACATTTTGACGAAATGCCGAACCCTTAATTAGCTATAGCTGCTCCACTTGAATTGGGATCAGTGGTGATCATGTGACTTTCAGTGTTTGCAATTTTATCTGGTTATCTAACCTGGGGTCTGGTTTTCTTTTAACTTTAATTTGGACCATAACGTCAAGGTCAAAACCTCATTCCGGCCCACTGCATGGATAAGGATGTCACGACCGAGAACCTGAAAGTTATGGAAGTTGGAACAATTTCAGGTTCAACTAGAGTCTCGCGAGTTTTGGCTGTTAACTTGTTATGAATGCTTGAAATATAATGCAGAAATTTCTAGTCACATGACAGTTGGGCGAGATATCGTCCAAAATCAGGGTACGAACCGTTAATTCAATAACCATCTTTCGAAACGACAATGGGTCATGGGTCATGACGCATTCCCATGTGTTCAATTCTTCTCGTATAAATGGGTTATATATATATTGGATATTGCTCCAATTTCTGATTCAATTTCCATGTTTCTATTCTTCAAACACCAATGGAAAATGCCGTTTGCGTCACGACGCGAGACCAAAATGTCAATTTTCACTATCGATAATTTTCGTTATCCTTTTGAATATTTAATTAGGAGGCGGGGCGTAGCAAGTTAACATTGAACGACGGCCAATCACAGTAGAGTTAAATATAGTTGTGCCGTTTGAGGACATGACCTGACTCGACATTTACATGTAATGAACATTTCTCAGAAAATCTCGCCAGGCAGTACATTATTTTGATTATACTGCTTTTTTTTTCTGCGCTAACAATCTTTCATGCACTTTGACGTTTGAGTTCCTCTACCTCCACCAAATATATATGGTTCAAAATTTATAACACAGGGGACGAAAAAAATAAAATAAATAAATAAACTCGCAATGAATAGACAACGTAACGAATCTATATTTAAAGCATGTATTTGAGGCACGTGTGTAATCATGTACTAGATAGAGGATAGTAATAGCGTACAGTTCTCAGGTAGGCCCACCCCTCTCGAATTCCAAAATAGTCATCCCAGTTACTAAGTGGTCTCTTTTTAATATTATCATACTGCATGGTAATTACAATTACATTGTCACAAGAATATAATTTTAATGACACAAACGATGTCATAATATTATTTCAAAGTACACGCAATCTATTGATAAAAAGACAAGGTCACAGAGTGAGACGATTTTGATGACCTCGGAGGTCAAGTTCATGAAAGAATCCAGGCCTCATGATTATATTCATGAATATATATCAGAACACTGATCGGTTGCACGCTGTTGGCTCTGAAACCCATTTTAAAGACTCGTTCAGATAATTGTAACAATGTGGTTTTTTTTTCCGTAACACACTCGCGCGAGAAGAACTAAACAAATGAAAATGCGTCGTGACCCATTGTCGTTTCGAAAGATGGTTGTTGAATTAAAGGGAGGGAGAACTGGTTAAAAATGGACTTTGAGTCGTTATTTGATGCACCAAAAATGATTCCTATGCCTGGCCCATACAAGGAATATCATCGCTAACGATTTCGCGGGAGATATATTGCTAACTAGGCGTGACGTCAGGAGCTGTGATGAAACACCGAGTTCCCCATCTTTTACAATGGGCCTCGTCATATCAGCGTGTCCTGCGACTAACCCCCTGGATATTTTTCTTTTCTTTTCGGAAATAAATAGAATAATCATTTTCCCACCAGTCAGGCGCGAATTTTTTTTGTTTCGCTATTTTTCTTATTTTAACAAGCGATTTTCTAGGACACCTACCATGGTTTCTCATCCTGAAACAGTAAAAAAGTCAGCCAGAGTGCACCACACATGCGCTTTCGTTTCGTAAACAACAAAGATGTCTTTTTATGGCGAAGATGATCTGCTCTGATTGGCTGAAATCGATAGCTTCACGAGGGGAACGGGACCAATCACGGCAAGCCCTCAGCTGACGTTTGCCTCCTATACTTCGTAATGGAAGCCATTCTCCCATAGGCGCAATGCTAACCCCGATATTCGGAATGCATTATTTCCTTACACTTGCATCCAGGCATGGTGTTTTTGGCACGGAATGCTATCAATTGGTGCTATGGGTCAATAGAACATCACTTAAAATTCAGTTCCCCATCCCTTTAACGGTTCGTACCCTGATTGTCCAAAGTCTCGTGGAGCGTTTTTCAGGCAACGCATGTCAAAAAATTACTCTGGTTCTGACGTCACAGTCCAAGTTGAAGGTATAAGAAAACAGGCCCCTGCATATATAAATAAATTTCGTCCATGCAAATGCGAAAATCAACGTCTAAATTTATATATAAGGTGTAGTTTTGCACCGTAGGCCAATATGCTATAGCAAACTGTTTCATCTTTGGTTTCATTGTGCATGGTGTCATCACTAATACGAGGTTACTATGGACGCTTATATGAAGCACTTTGGTTTTCCGTGAAATTTGTGCAAATTGGTTCCTTCTAGACTCCGGAGCCGCCTCCGATATGTACTAGCCGCCGCCGATTGGCATTTAGCCAGCTGCCGCCAATTGGTGCCGTACGTCGGCCTGCCGCTATCAGCCGATCACTGTCATCAGCAGCTCCTAGCCGATTCAATCCAAATAATTGGCATTCAGTATTATAAGAAGTTATCATTTGTACAAGTCTTTATTGTGTTTATAGTATATTGATATACTTACCATCTGAGCTATCTGCGGAAGTAGATTTTATTCAGTTTACTTCATTAAAATTAATTTAAGGATGTCCATACATGTACATGTACGAGGTTAAATTGTCCCAAAATATATATCGGACTGACATATGATGCACAGTATACTAGTACGTATTAGGGTCAATGTAAAATATTCCTTCACGAGTACTAGTACTAGTAGATCACTTGTTACTATAGCTACATGTATATTACTGGTATGTACCTGGCATTAAGCCTACCACCTTTTGATTGTTTGTTCTTTAAATATTAAAGCTTATAGCACTACCAAACCCTCATTTTAGAATTCAGAGGCCAACAATTAATTGTATTAATTGGCCTTTCGTAATACTTGGTACATTACACCGTTTGTTTTCATGCATTGTTTTTGTTTATCTGAAAAGTTAGAGGGAAATTATATTATTTTATCTTCAATTAGTTAAGGTATATACATATGTAACACAGAGGTTGCACAATGATTGCAAACCGAGACATAAAAAAAAACGCGAATTTTTCATTCAAGATCCTGATGCAACAACTCATCCTCTTCCAACCTGTTCCTCTTTTTGCTTCCTCTTCCCGTTGCATATATTATTTGCTTACAATAAAAAAAAAGTTAATTAGAACCTTGCTGAATTTGCCTTAGCAGGCACAAAAAAACAAAACAAAAACAAAACAAAAAAAAACAACAAAAAAACAAAGTGATAATGGTGATTATGGTGTTCATGGGTAAAATAACCCATTGAAGTTTATGAAAACGGCATAATTAAACGTATAGGATGACATAGCAACCATTGCCAAGCGCCACACCAAGCCGCTGCTAGCCGCCGATCTCAATGCTGAGCCGATATCTCTGATTGGTGGAGCGGCTTAAGCAGCTAGCCCGTCATTTTTACTGCAGCCAGCCGATTCTGGCTAATTACAATCTGCTCCGGGATCTAGTTCTTTCCAGAATGATTAATCAATGCTCCTTCATTATTTAGTATATTACTACATACTATTGGTTGAATATATATAGCTTGTTAAATAACCACTCCTAATAATTGTATCAGTAAAACAATATATTTCCAATAATGACAAATTAACTTATATCAACCAGTTACCAGGTTATTTTTTATAAGGCCTGTAACTAAACAGTTTAAAAGATAGCTTCTCTCATCCCTGGTCATATAGGTCCCCACATTTCCATCAGTAATTCCAAAGATACTCGTCGTTAATGAAATTAATGGCGCACAACGCGGGTTAATTATGTCATATATCAACGAAGGTACACGAGTGTTGCCTTCAGAATATCCACAACGCACCTAATGCCTCTGTATCATAATGTATCAAAATGTATCCGCTGCCGCTGATGGCTGATGCATGGTAATTTTCATTCATTCATAACATGTACTAGTACTTCATTCTTGAAGTGTTGGTAACATTCGTCGAAAGGCCACGATTTTTATGATTTTTTTCTTCTTATTTTCTTCTTTGGTCTACAGTTACTCTACATGCTAAAGAGAGAATTGAGAATTGGACCCTAATTCGTTATGATTCCTGAATATTTTACCTCAACCATCTCCGCCGTTGGACGATCCTTTTATCGACCGTTTCCGGTTTACTGTCGCACATGTTGTATTGAGCAAGAAAAAGTTTGCTCTTTATCAACATGTCGCACTATAATTTCAAGAAGATTACTGTCGTGCCAACGGCTAAGGTATGTGGGGACATTATTTTATAATCTTTTTTGACTTGTTTCTCCCGAATTTTTGTGAGATTTTCGTTAGCTGTGTCAGCATGTGAGCGATAATACAGTAATTTGAAGTGAACGGGAACTCGTGGCTTCTTCATTCTACCTTCCTGATGACGAAATGGATTGAATGGTGTGGATATGTTCATTGCATTGTGCGTGTAGCTCCCCATGCATAACCGTATTTTACAAACATTTCAATTAAAATTAGTGCATCTATCATACTGATTATTTATGATAATGATCATTATCATGCTCGATTTTTAACCAGGCGCTGCAGAGACATGTAAGGTAGAGCTTGGTACTAAATTGGGTGTGAAACCGGCCCCATAAAATAAGGTAAAACGGATCCGCATCGAAAAAAAGTGACAACAGGTTTCTCCCCACTTTCCGATTGTTGTCACATGACCTGCTCTCTACATGTTATTAATAAACCAGAGTATGGCTGGGTGAATATCCGTATCCGTCGGATATTGGGTGTTAACCGTGTTTCAGCATGGATAGTTAGAACATGGGTAGTGTAAAATTGAAGTGTCCCTATCGAGCGCACTGTGAGCGTAGCACACAACCATTCCGCTGCTCACTGTACACATACCTCGCACGATTTATTTGTGCTACAATTCAGCATTAGAATTGAAGCCAGGTGTACATAACATACCGTTCATGATTCCTGTCGACCAATCTTTCACAAGAACTAAAAATCTACAAGGCAGCCGACTTGCTAAGCTTGGTATTTGTTTGTAGGATAGCCGCTCTCCTACAAAGGGGAGCTACTATGCGAAGAACAGCTTTCTCAGTTGCAATTTTTGTTCAGCTGATTTCCATGCCACTTGGGAGTTGGTTTCAATAGAAATTTCCCAAAAAATCAATTGGTCTTTTTTTGTCATTATTTTAGTACAATTCCCTGCACAAGGTATGTTATCTAATTTCTTTCTTTCTTTTCTAAAGGATTTCGTTGACATCGTATTATCAAAAACCCAAAGAAAAACCCCAACAGTAATCCACAAACAGTATGCCATCGGTCGGATCCGTCAGTTCTACTTGCGCAAAATCAAATTTGCCCAACAGTCCTTCCACGACAAATTGACGGAAATTCTCACAGACTTCCCGAAACTCGACGTGAGTATTGACCAATATCAGAGAAATTGCATCTAATTTATTCCAAAACAGGATGTTCACCCGTTCTATGCTGATTTAATGAACGTGCTGTATGACAAAGATCATTACAAACTTGCCCTTGGTCAGATCAACACAGCACGTCATCTTGTGGACAAGTGAGGAGGAAAGTTTGCTGAGAATCTGTAGAACTGAATGATGAATTTTTCAGTGTTGCCAAAGATTATAAACGTCTGTTGAAGTATGCTGATTCATTGTACAGATGCAAACAACTGAAAAAAGCTGCTCTTGGGCGGTAAGGGAAGTTTTTCTGTTTTCTTTTCATTATAATGGGGTTGATTTATGTTGTTCAAGATTTTAAACTGTATTGTTTTTCTGACAATTGTGCGACATTTTCAGGATGTGTACCATTATGAAGCGCCAAGGCCAATCGCTCTCATATTTGGAGCAGGTACGTCAGCATTTGTCACGTCTGCCCTCGATCGACCCCAACACACGAACGCTCCTCATCACGGGATTTCCTAACGTTGGAAAATCCAGCTTCATCAACAAAGTAAGAAATATTGAAATGGTTTAATTGAATATTTATGGTAATTCTCTTGTTTGAAGGTCACCAGAGCAGACGTAGAGGTACAACCTTATGCCTTCACAACCAAATCGCTTTTTGTTGGACACATGGACTACCGGTACCTCCGGTGGCAGGTTGTTGACACGCCAGGTATTCTGGATCATTCTCTGGAAGAGCGAAACACAATAGAGATGCAGGCGATCACTGCGCTTGCTCACTTGAGGTCCGCTGTGCTCTACATCATGGACCTCTCTGAGCAGTGTGGTCACAACATAACGCAACAGGTTTGTCTTATTACTTAACACAATGTTGCAATGATGAGGACCCCAGCTCACTGAAATATTCTGTCGAGGACTTTTGGGAGTTCCCTGTTAGAAACTACTCTGAGTAACGCTTTTAATTTGTGTATTTTCTGTGTCGATATTGTTCTGATTAGAATGCTGTTATATAAAGATTTAATTTCTTTTTCCCAGGTCGAATTGTTCAACAACATTAAGCCCCTGTTTGCCAACAAACCGCTAATTGTGGTTGTCAATAAAATTGACGTCAAAAAGGTTGATGAATTGACCGATGAGCAGAAGGTGCGAGGGTTCTTGTGATGGCTCTTGAGTAACTAATAACTGTTTTCAGGAATTGTTCCAATCCACTTTTTACGATGAAAATATTCCCGTTTTGGAGATGAGCACTTTGACTGAAGAGGGAATTGCAGCGGTCAAAACACAGGTAGGTGATCTTCTGCATGGACCAATCAGCAGTGTTATTTTTACTTTATGAAAATCATTTGGAATTTCTTTGTTTACATTTCATGGGAAATCTGCTCCTTGAGGTGACTTTTTGTAATGTACTGTTCCCTGTTGCAGGCATGTGACAAGTTGTTAGCACAAAGAGTCGAAAGCAAGCTGCAAGGAAGGAAAGTAAACGATGTCATCAATCGACTTCATCTCGCCATGCCTGCTGCCAGAGACACCAAGGTTTGACCTGTTTCCTACCTTGTGACCTTTTGACCTTTCTGTCTCGAAATCTGAAGTGTGAAATCTAGGGCTGGGCGGATATTGCTTTAACACAGATACACGGATAACGGATATCCGTGTTACTAATATCCTACAGATACGGACACGGATATTTATGCCCAAACACGTGAGCATGCTCCTGCAGCGTAATGCCCTAGCGCCTGGCACGCGCTGTGAGCGGGAAAGCCACGCTCTACCTGCAGCAGTTTAAGACAAGTGACCTTGACCTACTGCTGTCATCCTTCTTGCTTCTTGTACATTTCTTTTATCAAAACGTTCAGAATAAGTTTCAAGAGGCATCGCACATGCAGACAGCTCGCTTGCCTGTTGATTTCACAGAGGTGAATTCCTTATCAGCGCAGGCTATTTCAAGTATTTTCCCCAACTTCACGATTCGCAGATTATAAGCCCAAGACGGAACGACAGTAACATGTACTTTGTGCTACCCTGTACACTTTCAACAAACAGGATTTGGAAATGTACAAACATAGTAACTTCATGAGGCGCAAGTCAGTTCATAACTTCATGGCAATTATTGTTCTATAGAAAGTTTGAAATAATTCAAGTCGCAAGATCGCCAAGTAGCGGGCCAAGGCATATGTACTAGTCTGTATTAACTGTTCAATTTCAAACATGGTTCAAGGTCGAGAAAGTGATGAAATTCAGTGCTGTTTGTGGTTCACACGAAAACTGCAATTGACAAAGCTGTCACGTGTAACGGTGTTGAAAAATAAGCACTAAAGGAGATAGCCAACAATGCGAGTTACATCACTTTTGCTTGATAACTGAAGAGATTCAAGGGCATAGAATTGTGTTTATTTAAAACAAATCAGAATTAGCGCATTGTTGACATCGTGTTATCTTGTAATTGACATCGCTCAGCTTCAGTGAGCAGCGTTGTGTGCGGAATGGCTGTGCGCTACGCTCACTGTGCGCTCGAAACAAACACTTAAAATTTACACTATCCGTGTTGAAACACGGATCGCGGATACTACTGAAAACCCCCAATATCCGTGCTGTCACAGATATCGGACACGGATATCCGCCCAGCCCTAGTGAGTGAGTGATTGGGGTTTTACGGCTCCACCCAACCCGTTCGGGTGAGCCCAGCCCTAGTGAAATCACATTTCTGTGTACTCATTAGTGCATGAAAGAGAAATGAGCAGATGTAAATCCTTTTCCATTAATTACATGAATAATTAAAGAGTATTCTCAAAGTTCATTCCTGTTCTTGAAATTCTTGAAAGTCACTGTGATGAGGACCCCAGCTCACTGAATTATTCTGTCGATAAATTGGGAGTTCCCTGTTAGAAACTACTCTGAGTGACTAGCAATTATTGTATTTTGAATGGTTGATCAAAAGAGTTCTGTGCATACCAAAAGGTTTACCTCAGCTCTCAAAAGTTTAAATCGATTCACATGCATTGATGGAGTTGAGTTTAGTATGGTATCACAAATGCACATTAAAAGCATGTGGTGGATTCTTCTTTCAGAAGGCTTAATTCACTTAATGTATGCCTGTCTGTGTAATAGTTTGATAATATGTTTGATTATTTGATACCAATTTGTGCTGGAGTTTTGTGTGATGAAGATTTCGATCCATTCTCCGAGCCTTGATATCAGCAAATGAGTTTGACGTCATCTTGACGTCAAATCAGCAATGGATGTGCGCTGGGTGCTGTGAGGTTCTCTTGCAGCATTTGACGTCAACTGTTGTTGTTTCTCGTCTGCTGACTGATCGGCCAAGATGATTTCATTCTTCTGATGAAATTCTTCACCTATTCCATCCTATCAACATAATCCTGCATAGGATCATTTCTCATTTCTTTGAAGTTAATTCTAGAAGAGTTGATGTATATTTTAATTATACATGAAATGCTAAATAATTTAGCGTTCCATTAGCATATACACTTGACAGGTTAAGGTACAGCAGATTGAATTACATAGTTTCATGATAATTCTAATAACTTTGCTATTGAATTCCTTATCACCTGTTAATTACCTGTTTTTGTCAGTATTCCCAGAACTTTGAGCTTTTAGGGATGTGGTTAGTGTTCCTGAATATGAGTCACCGTGATGATGACCCCAGCTCACTGAAATATTCTGTCGAGATACTTGGGCGTTCCCTGTTAGAAACTACTCTGAGCGACTCATTTGAAGCCAAAATTGTTCCTCACACGATTGACATAGTGTGGAATCCCATTGATTAATTTGATCGCATTTATGACTTTCATTCTGCTTTCAGTCAAGGCCTCCATGCATCCCAGAAAAGATCCTCAAGAAGAAGAAAGGAAATGAGGTTGCCATGGAAACCATGGAAACTGATGCCACCGAACGGAAACTGGTCAGTGAAAGGAAAGGCTTTTTGCATATGTGATTATATTTTTGTCTTTTCGTAGGAGCGTGACATTGAAGTTGAACAAGGGGATGATTATTTCTTGGACCTCAAAAGTGAGTGGGCTTGAATTTCATTATTATTTTTAGAAACTGGATTTTTTTTCTTGGCTTTCTTATGATAATTCCTCTGATGACAAACGAACCATTTTGCCAGAGTTATTCCATGACGGTTCTGATCTAATGAGTCTGAGGCATGAAATATTAAATTCAAGCTGGCCTGAAGTTTGAATGCTTCTCAATGTGGTTTAAATTTGCAGAGAACTACCTCCTCTCAAATGAGGAAGAGAAATATGACGTGATTCCTGAGATCTGGGAAGGACACAACATCGCTGACTTTGTTGATCCTGACATCTTGAAGAAGCTGGATGAGCTTGAGAAGGAGGAGGGTCTCCGGGAGGAGGCGGGAGTCTATGAGGAGGATGAAAGCGAGGAGGACGAGGACACAAAGGAAATTAGGAAAACTGCCAGACAGATTAGGGAAAAGAAGAAGCTGGCCATCTTGGAGTCGCGTATCAACAAGACCAAGACACCTCGGTTGCCACGAGGGAGGTCAAAGGGCATCAAGGGATCCGAGATTATTGGCGGTTTGGGTGAATTGGGTCTGGAACTTAAAGAGTCTGCCATGGTGCGTACCCCAGGCGAAAGATAATGTATTCATGAATTAATTTGTTTTTTTTATTATCCCAGGAGCATCTCACGAGAGGTCGTTCAAAGGACGTAAGCAAGAGGGAGGCTCGTAAGCGTAAGAGGGAGCAGTCAGAGCTTGATACCTCAAGCACAAGGGCAGCTTCAAGGGCAAGGTCATCGTCCCGACCTACGAGGGACCAATCTGGTCTGAGAGATGAAACGGTGAGTGATGCGATGGTTGTTGTGAGGTGGCACGCATGATGATTCTTTTGATCCATTCTCCGAGCGATGAAGCCAGAGTTGAGTTTGGCGTCTTGCCAAATGACGTCTGCTTCTGAGGCGGATGAGGTTCTCTCATGTCATCTGACTTGTGAGCAGTGCTCTTTCTTGACTCACGGTGAACACGCAAGGCTGATTTCATTCTTCTGATCTGCCATACATTTTTTATATTTTATTGGTCCACTCCATTGTATGCTACACATATAGAGTAGAGTCGCACTAATTTGCCTGTTTGCTAAATATTATATGCTAATGACCTCTGACCTTTCTTCAGATGGTGAAGAAAGCAAAGAAGATGAGGAAGAGCTCACAGGTCAAGTTCAATCGAAACGCCAAGAAGGGCGAGGGAGACAGGGTCATCCTCATCTCAAAACCAAAACATTTATTTGCTGGAAAACGAGGAATGGGAAAAACAGACCGCAGATAAAATCTATATTTCTTCACTTTTGTATATATTCATGTAAATATATTATATTTGAATTGCAGAAAGCAGTGTTTTTAAACTTTTTTTTTTTTTTTTTTTTCTCCTGGAGTACCATCTGACTTTCCTCCTGCAACTTCTTGCTGCAATAAATGTTCTCTTTCCTTGGTGATGCCCTGAATAAAATGATGACGAGAAACTTTGATTTGGTAGATTTTTGTGGTGATAATCATGAGTATGACGACGTCCTTATTAAAAGTGTGTTTTCGCCCCCAAATGTTAGTGTGTTTGTGGGTCTCTTTTTTTTTTTTCTTTTTTTTTCCATAATGTTTTGAATTCAAGAATTTCCAAACTGAAATCAAACAGGAATTTTGCACGGACTAATGTTGATCATAAAGTGTTAAAATACTCGTGGATTTTTATTATAGCATGGTCTGCCTTTCTCTGATTACTGCTTTACAGCTGCTGTTGGTATAAATAATCATGTGGAGAGATTATGATCATGCAATTGATAAAGAAATAATAACGTTATCTTGTAGGTGACCGTGCGTTCAGTCAAAAAACGAAATGGCTAGAAAGCGATTTTGAGAATGTCTTTAGTCTCTTTAATTTCTAAACCATTTTATGCGAGGTCTTGCTGCACTGTACTTCTTTGTACTTGATGCAATTTGCAATACAAATGAAGGCAATGGGATAAAACAACATAAGACCTCAAAACCTACAATGTACATGTACGAGGTTTGTTCGAAAAGTTCTCGACCTAGTATAGTACGCGCAGTACTAGATACGTAAAATTTGAAGGTTAGATAGAACAACTATTCACAACATCCCATGTGGCTTTATTATTTCCATGACATAACTAGTTTTTGATTGAGAGCACTTCTACCGATATCACTGTCAAAGCCTCATTTCCGGTACCAAAAGTTTGATTTGTGGGCCTATAATAACACCTTCTCGCAACATTTGATCGCTAATTTTAATCGAGTACACTACTTGTCTATTGCCTTTGCTGCGGTGAAAATTAAACGGAATTTTATGGACAAAACAAAAAGTTTACACGGAAATTGCGCTAGGGTACATATAAATCTCTCCGAATAATATTATATAATCATGATTTGATGAAAAGTACACAGAAGATAAGGACAAGAAGAGAGGCCTGTAGCGAAGGTGCGCTTGCGTGCAACGAGCAAGGATCTCCGTCGGAAATGAAATCGATTCTGTCATCGACAGTGGTCGAAATTGGAGACATTTGCTCGATGTATTCGATCAGAACGTCCAAGTCGACATCGCCTAAAATTGAAACGAAATTCAGATTCAAAACGAATTCATTGAAATTAGGTTAGGATGTGCATGTAGAAGCCTTAGAATGCCAAACATTGCGAGATGCATCTCATGAACAGGATGTTTGATCACAATCACATGTAATTGTATGAAACGGCAAGATGATTGTAACCAATATAGTTTTCATTAGGCGCTAATGAACTTACCAAAAATATGATGGCTCAGAAGATTGTCAGAAAGCATGGAATATCCATCACCACCGTCAACCAAGAAGGAACTTGTCATGACCTTGTATGTGGTGTCAAGGTCAAGATCGTAGAATTCTGTGACATCGCATGACGTACATTGGACCTTGACATCACATACGCGCTGTCTGTTTGGCTTCGAAAGGTCATATTTCACACGTAGTCCTGAATCCACAATCGAATTGTATAATTATAATTATGTGAATCATATTTATACTACTGCCAAGTCGGGTGCATGCGTAAAAAAAACCCAGTGAAAACAACATTCATTTCCTGCACCATGAACAATAATTTCACGAGATTCCTACAATCACACGTAAGTTTGATTTGTCTTCCTCCTGACATGGTGAAAATTGCAGAATGAAAATGAATCTAGAAAATCTGATAGCCCTCCTATGGTCAATGACATGACTATAACTTCGACATGAATATTGCATGAACAGATACCATGGGGGCTACACTTTAATAATGCTGTTAGCCCCTCAGAGCTAATTATCTTTCGTTTGGCTGACCTGAAACTTGGAGGAACTTTCCGTGTTGTAGATCAACGTCATAATCGACGACGGAATGTTCGAGAGCCTCGAGGAGATGTTTGCCTTTGATTTCGATCATGTCCATGGTGTTGCCAAAGGGACAGATGCTAATAAGGTCACCGAAGGTCATGTTACCTGCAAGAACAATCGCATGACATTAATATGAAAAGTTCGATCGATTATCAGTGATTCATTAATTGCTCAGTCAAACGGGTCATTAATTGGACAGAAAGGTAATTGGATATTGGTCAAAGAACAACAGAGATTCGCCAATTATTGAGTCATTGTGTCTAATCATATTCGGAGGAAACTATCCCTTTGATCACTGACTCACACCTGCAATACCTTTCTCCTCTTACTGGTTAAACCGCCGTCTGAATAATACGTACACTGGCTGTTTACACGAAGCAACCCACACTTTTGCGACGTTCTTACGGATTTCACATCAGACCGAATATTTAACGATATCCAATGTTGCATATATTGACATAGCTATCGTTCTAGCAATTATCTTGATGCATTCGACAGTTGTTCATAGGTCATTACTTCGCTCACCCTTCGCAATCGACGCCCGAAGGCTTCCACCATTGATCATTGCGATGGCGACTGATGTTCCATTGCGCATTCGATGTTTAAATGTGGCGGCGTCTGTCAGTAGATTTCCCATCGTGCACTCCTCCAAGCGACATCTTCGTGATCCATCCAGAAAGACGCTGGTCGAACCGACTGTCTGTGCGTGCAATTCTTGCACTCGTTGACCCCAATGTGCTACTTCTGCTTCTACTTCAGGATCTGCGATTAGATATTATTATGCGATAAACAAAGATGAAAGGTGTTTTATGATCTATGCCTGCATTTCTGGAGTTTCTTTCGCTCTCTTGGATTCAAATTCAAGGGTTTTGTATTTTATACACAGAATATGTCAAGGTCTACACAACTCCTTCATGCTTTGTACACTTATGTATTACTCAGATCAGATTTCAACGGGCAAATCATAGTATACAGATGATTTAATTGCATTGCCGTTTCGTTTTACTTTTTCCTTCACAAATTTTGCTCATCACAATCCTATTGACAAAATTAAATACATGTAATAAATATACACGGTACATGCCAATATTCAAAGCAATACCATTAAAAATATCCTAAGTTAATTTTCCAAAGATAAAGTACAAAGTCTGGACTTTGGTTGTACGCTTCAGATCTTCCATGGGTTGAAAGTCAATCATACGTACAGTAAATAATTATACTGTACTATATAATTATACTATTATAGTGTATCAGTTTCAATAGGGCTATGTATGTTGATGAATCAGGCAATACCATTATATAATTGTATATTACATGTATATGTAATCATAGAATTACCTTTCTCTATGCTGTCATCCAGTAAGATCGGATTACCTCTCCACCACCTGAAGTCACCGTTCTCCTTGAACATCACCTAAACAGTTGAATGCAAGTAAAACATTGATATGCTCAATGTGTTTTGTTGTTTTTTTTTGTTTTTTTTTCCGAATTTATTACTAAATTCATCTCTATTTCTTTTTTGTGTGTTTCTGTATGTAATAAGAGCCAATTCACCTCCAATTCCCCGAGGTATTTTCCGAAGGCGAAGCCTTGAACCACGAGAGCTGATCCTCCATCATTTTTGGAAACGACCAAGGGGTAAGGGCCAGCCACCTTGTCCGATGTTGGTGGATTTCCTGAGTGTTATGATATATTATGTACATGTAATTAAAAGAAAAACACCGTACACTAAGACTGACTCAATGATTATAAATGACACGATACCTGTGTAAAGAAAAGTGTTGGTGTGGCCTCCGATGACGATGTCGACACCATCAACGTTTCTGGCGATGTCAACGTCGGTTTGTATACCAGCATGCCCAAGAGCTATGATTACATCGACACCATTTTCCTTCAGTAACGTCACTTCCCGTCTAATGGCCTCTTTGACGTCACCAAATATCAACTCGCCTAAAACAGCCAAATACAATTTCTCGAATGCTTTATTATTTTCAAAACCTGTGTTCGAAATGAACGTTGTTTCCTGGGTCGTGTATCCAATGATACCAACATTCCTGTCACTGAAGCGGACGATCGTTGAATTGAGGAACAATCCTTGAAGGGACGGTTCAAATCGGGCGTCTATGTTCGCAGCAAGTACAGGAAATGTCGTGTTTTTCAAAAAGGGAACAAGTCCCTCGACCCCTCGATCAAACTCATGGTTACCTAGGGCCTAGTGGCAAATAGAAAACATGAATATACTCAACTTCGTGATTCACTTTTCACACAAATTACTTTTGCACGTTGACTGTTCGGGCCAGCGCCTCTCCCTTAACATTATAATTTATAATAATTCATAAGATAAGATAAGATAAGATAAGATAATTTTATTTGTCCACAACGGAAAATTTTCTCGCATATCCTGTCAGCAAAAAAAAAAAAAAAAAAAAAAAAAAAAAAAAAAGTGAAAAATTGAGAGGAAACAATAGTCAATATTTTAGTAATTGAGAGAGTTTATAAGTCTGATGGCACAAGGGATGAATGAGTTTTTTAGTCTATTGGTTTTGGAGAAATGAGTCCTGAGGCGACGACGGTGATGGTAAAGGTTTTGGACGTATTGATATGTAGACTATTGAATGTTGTCAAAAAGTACTTTTGGGAGATCTTCATTCCTATTTTCCTAATTTTGTTAATTTTGCAAGCACCTCAGATAGAAAGGCCGAAAGTAAGAGTGCTAACAATCGTGGCTTGGTAAAAAAGGTCCAGGTTCCGAGGGAAGAGTTTATGCATATTTCATGCATATTTTATGCATGCATATTATTCTGATATTCACCAGTGAGACATTCGTTTAAGCTTTGAAACAATTTTCTACTAACCTTATGCTTTGGGACATCCTTGTTCCCTTTATTCAGTTTATTGCGAATTGACATGAAATCGAGCTTCTTTGGTCTAATTTTGATTCAATGACTCCTCCGATCATATAACTATTCTGATGTAATTCTGATATCTTGATATTTACTATATTCCAAACACTCTAGTGTTGTCTGGGCACCATGCATATATAATTAAGCGGTGTACTTTTTTTCTCCGGTCTAACTCTGGTTATGTTAAAACCGACACTTCTGTATTTTCTGCATGTAGTACGTTCGACAATTACGCTGGGCACTAGCATAGTGGGCACTGACCATTGCGTCATAGCGTAACATCTGCATGAAGTTGGCGGCCGCCGTTCCCTGATGGACGTAGAACCACACTGTCCCCTGGAACTGATCACCCGCGTCCAAGAGAAGCACATTTTCCTCTTTCCTTCGAATCTCCTTGATCTTTGTCATACGCCGCGCTGCGCCTCCATAGCAACCATCCGTATCCTGGCAATGAGCACCACGCGAAGTAAAGTCTCTAAATCTCGCGTGAACATCATTGGTGTGCAGAATGGTAAGTTTGAAATCGCCGTCCAGCTTAAATTCAACATCACAGTTCACGAAAAAGATCAAGCACAGTACGAGGAAGAGAAGAGCAGGAAACTCCATGGCTACACTGTTCATCCCGAAACTGCATAACTTATGCTTCTACTTTCTTGTTCTTGCGGGATACTTATACTCTGCTACTGTAGCTTACGTTATTACGAACAGTTATGCAATTTATTTACAGACAAATCTCGGTAATAGTTATGCCACTCATTAGGTATGTGTACTGCAATTATTGCACTATGCGTGCACGTGTTCACTGCGAAACGCTTCACTGAAAACTGATTGAATGCAGGCAAGAATTGGATTCATTAATCCTCTGTGTTCTACTGAGCCCTGTTTAATGTCAGCTGGTCGTAAAATAAGAAACATCAAAAGTAACGCGATTCTAAATGGTTCCACCTGACCAAGCTCATCAGAGATTGCCAGATGTTGGGAGAAGAAAGTTATTCTTACTCGTTGTAAAATCTCCTTCTTGAATTAATATCAGACTTGTAGCATTATGGTGATAACCGGAGGGTGATTGGATACAGGAAGTTAAGAGTTAAGAGAAGAAGAAAAGGTATGTGATAAAATAAAATGAAAATATAAATAGAAACAAAAGTAAAGAGAAAAGACAGGAGAAGAAAAGTCCAGAAATTACCAATACACGTAACATTACATGCATAGAAAATAATGAGAAAAGAAAGGGAACGAACACAAATTAAGAGGAAAAAAAAAAAAAAAAAAAAAAAAAAACACAAGGGCAAAAGAAAAAAAAAGTAAACAGAAAACCCTAGATTACGGTTCCTAAATTTGCGTCTCATTTTCGTTCATTTACAAGCACGGTCTCAAGTGTGTCGGCATTGTGCTGTCAGCATAAACACCGTTTTTTAAGCTTTCCACGAGAACGTCAACACATCAGCCATGATCATATGTCTTGTTTCTTTTTGAAGCATGACGCCACCTGGTGTTGCAGATCAGCCTCTTCCCTTCGTCTAACTGGATCATTTTCTCGCCTCGAGCGCAAATATCTGGAATCCGTTTTGTCAGCTGTAATTTTGTGTTATGATATCTCGTTAGACTGCTTGACACAGTGGTGCACAGTGTAACTATAATCACATGGTTGATTGGGGAGGGTTCAGCACATTGCTTCTTAGCTTATGTTTCGCTTGTACATGTATAATGTTCCTCGATACGGTGTATTGGTACAATATAATGTCATTGAGTGTGCCTTTGGGTGTTTCACAGCATCACATTAAACTGGTTTATCCAACCATAGTTTAACTCCTTCATTCCTTTGCTGGACAAGAGGTGGTCGTTGTGTGCCTCTTGCCTCTGGTGCATGCATTATGGCATCGCAGAAAACGATCTTGTCATTTCTCCATTGTTTTATACCAAAGACGTGAATGGTTTGTTTGTTTGTTTGTTTGTTTGTTTGTTTTTTTTTACTAGGAATTAATGTTGTGTACATGGTTGGACAGAAGTGAGTGCATTATTCTACAATCTACACTTTCATTCCTCACAAGCACAAAGCCTAAAACTCCAGTCAGTTAATTAAATTCACCAAATTAATATTTTGTCGACTTTGCCCTTCTCTATGACCATTATTTTAGAGAGATCAAAATAATGTTTGAAGAAATATGATAGACACTTATGTTCCTATTTCTTGTCAACACAATCGCGAACATTATTGGGTTTCCACAAATACTGTTATGTATTTCTTCGAAGTTTCACAACCCCAACAGTCTAAACATTTGGCTTCTCTCTTCTGATACATCAAAAGCAGTGTATAACTTAATATCAACACTGCGGGTTTGCGCGCCATATGTTTTCGTTTTATTGACCAATCATAATTATTAAGTTATTCCAATTGACCCATCGCCTCCAATTAAAGACACGAGGATAGATAGCTGATATCATCAAACTCGTATTTTTGCTCATTATTGCTCCATTAAGAGCATATAAAAAAAAAGAAAAAAAAAGAAAAAAAAAGAAAAGAAAAAAAGAAAAAAAAGAGAGAAGATCACAGAGGAGCAAAACCATAGAATTATTCATACTGTTGTCTATTTAATTGCATGAGCAGCGTACCCTCACGTGAACTACACAAATACTAATTCATATACATTCATGTGCAACAAAAACAACAGTAAAATCTGCGAACTGCTATGGTGCGTGTAGCTTAATCGAAACAATTTGAAACGGTAAAAGAGGAATTAATTGGTGGTCCAGAGGTAGTGCTGGTTGTCTTATTGATAGCTGAAGAGTTGAGAGGGCGAAATCCAGCCATGCGCAGGGCCATACTGAGTAACACAGATATTGGTAATCGGGTTGAGCCCCACAGCCATTATATTCACCCTGTATTTCGGTGACAAGACCAGATCGAAGAAATTCATTCACAACAACACATATCGATGTAACGATACCAACGACTATAACCATGCGATCGACACATGGATTCAGCGTGAAATGGCGCAAAAATCGAAATAAGTCTTTGTGATGTTTCTATAGCTCTGTCAATGAGACATGACGAGGCGACTTAATGACCAACGTTTATTCGGTCTAAAACAAAACATGCAAAATCATAACGCACTCTTTGAATCATAGCGTACTACAACATCTCCTTCCTTGAGAATGAAGTTTCACAAACATAACGCCCCGCACCTCATTGATCAACATTTCTCAGTGAGTCTTTCTGGTTTCATCCGATATCGTCCAGACCTCCGCACTGGAGCATCTGCACAATGCGGCTCACGAGAAGGTGAAACTGTCACTGGAGTCTCTGGGGACACAGTCGCGGTTTCTGGTGTTTCCACTGGCCTCGGCGTTGCAGGTGTTTCGACTGGCCTCAGCTGGCGTCGATTACGTCGAACAGATCCGTGGTTTGTAGAGACAATGTATGTTCGCAGATCTGGTTGCGCTTTCTGCACTATTCCCGTGGCTGTCCATCCTTTCTCCTTGTCGAGCTTGAGCCTGACCTGTTGTCCAGGGTCGAGTGGAGTCATTTGCTTCACTCCGTAGCGTTCGTCATAACGCTGTTTGTAGGCATCCTTCGCTCTGCTATCAGCTGCTTTTACAGCGCTCTGTGGTCCGGGACCTGAGGAGTCAATTTCGCTGGAAGTACTGGGAGTCTCGTTTGCAGTTTGCGATTCATTAGTATTTCCGCAGGACTTACTCCTGTGGCAGAGTGTTTGCTGCTCCGATAGTTCAGCAATGCCAGATTACTGTCCTTCTGAACCAGTATTTTCTTGGCTATTTTCACCGCTGCTTCCGCTTCGCCATTTCTTTGCGAATAATACGGACTACTGCTTTGCTGAGTAAAACCGTAGTGACGAGCAAAGTCTTTAAATTCAGCCGACACAAACTGAGGTCCGTTGTCCGATAATAGCACTTGTGGAATGCCGTGACTGGCAAAAACATCCTTCATTCTGTTGATGATGATTGCTTGTGTTGATGTTGACCGTAGCCACTTGATTTCTAACCACCGAGAATAGCAGTCAACCATTACGAGGTAATGTTTTCCTTTTAGTTCTCCAAGATCGGCTGCGACCTTTTGCCATGAACGCTCAGTATAACAAACAACGAAGAACCTCTCAAGCTCGGTTTAATTACTCGTCCAAACAATTGATAACAGTGATGACAATGACGTAACAATGACGACAATGACGACAATGACGACAATGGCGACAATGACGACAATGACGACAATGACGACAATGACAATGACGACAATGACGACAATGACGACAATGACGACTCAAACTATATAACAAAAAAAGAATGAGATGTATACAATTGAATTATTGGTGAAAATCTCATACCACGCTATGAGCTTGTTTGTTGCTCCCTCGAGCGCCGCGGTCCGAATGAAGAATAAAGAGAGGCCAAGCTGACCAGCAAAACTAACAAAGAAAACCGCACGCACCATTGCTCGAGACAAAAACAAGAATGAAGAGAAAAGAAAAAAACGCAAATCTAACACTCAGGCAATTTGGATGGAATCAGAGGTTCTTTCCTCTGTGTCGAGCTGTTTTCCGCACAATATTTGCACTGAGCAATCATGTTCTTGATGTTGCTCGTGATCCCCGGCCACCATATAGTGCTGCGTGCATTGTCAAGGCATTTAGTGATGCCAAGATGAGTTTCATGCACAGGACTTCCAGCATCGTGTGTCGTAGCTGCTGTGGGATGACGATTCTGTTTTGGAATATGACAATTCCATCTTGTTCATATAACTCATGCTTCGCAGCTTCAAAATGCTTGAGCTCCTCTGTTAGCTGCTTTGGCCAACCTGAACGAAGATAAGTGATGATTCGGCTCAGTTGACTATCCGAAGCAGTTTCTTCTTTCAGTTGATCCAATCTGGTTTCGCTTACAGGCCACAATGCCTGCAGTGCCTCTATGTGCTGTGTGACTTCCCCACAAGCTGTTTGATCGCTGTCCAGCCTTGCGACCAGTCCTAGCTGACAGGCGGCATCCCTGCCCAGCAGCGGTCTGCTTTTCTCCTTCACCACGATGATTTCTAGCACATGACTTTTTCCTTTGTGGCACACTGTAGCGTTGAATTTGCCCAGGCATGCCAGTCCCTCATCAGGAGAGGTGAGACGTACTGGGTTGTCTGTCAGTGACGGCTTCTGCTTCAGGTTTCTGAAGAGACCTTCCGGTAGAACTGTCACATCTGCTCCAGTATCGATGCGAAATGTTGTGTCTGAACCACTAATTTTTAGTTTCACTTGCCAATCATCAGAGCTTGAAGAATTCGAGATTGAACCCAGAAAGAGTGTTTTTTCTTCAACTGCATTCACTTTTTTCTTCGGTTTTGAATTCTTATCACTTCTGCAAACTGTAGACCAGTGACCGCGTTTTCCACAATTTCTGCAAGTACTGTCTCTAGCTGGACGTACTTTTCGACTGTGTTTTGGGCTTTTTCCACAGCGGTTGCAGCGGCTGCTCTGATCCCTGTTCTGGTTCGCATTCTTATAAGGACGGTGTTTTGCTGATGCATGTACTTGGTCCACTTCTGAAGGCTGAAACATTTTTCCTTGAGAGGGAGCATTCTCCATTGCTCTGCAAATCTGGATTGTGTTGGCGAGTGTCAAGTCTCGTTCTTTCAGCAAATTTTTCTGTGCCTCTGGATCCTTAATTCCGAGGATAATCCTGTCCTGAAGTAGTGAGTCTATGCAATTGTCACAAAAATTGCACGTTTTCACCAGAGTTCTCAATGCTGCTAGGAAACTGTCAAAACTTCCCCCCTCGAGCTGATCACGTCGATTAAAGATGAACCGGTCGTGTGTGGAGTTTAGAACTCCGATGGCGAACTCGTCAAATTGGGCGATTATTTCGTCCACAGTTCTGTCCGCATCAGGTGTGTTAAACACAAAGCCATTGAAGACTTTCAACGCCTCTTCCCCAATCGTCTGCTGGAAAAGGGCCACCTGATATAGTGGTGGTTGCTGTTGCACCTGAGCAATGATTGAATAATTATTCCAACGTTGTTTGAACAATTTCCAATTTCCTGCTAATTCACCAGAGTCCAGGATAAGAGCAGAAGATGGCTTGATGCCCGCCACGGGTGCATAACTGCTGCTGCAGCCTGAGGAGCCACGTTGTCTTCCCCCTCCATGGTAACACACGGTAAATGTTAATGAGCCCAGTCACTGAGTCAGTCACGCAAAACAGGCGGATACAGAGTACACATGGGTTTGTTACAAACAACATGTGTCTCTGTTGATGTCTCTCTGTTGACACCGGAAGTCGCTCTGAATGCGCGAATGACGTCGTGTGCCGCTCCAAATATGGCGAGGCAGAAAAATAATGAGCGATAATGTACAGTTTTCACTTTTCAGCTCGATTTACCAATGTTTTTAACACAAGTCACGCTCTCTTCTCCACACTACCGATCACACGAACGTTAATGAACACTTTGATGAGTTCTTTTCACTCTTACACCATGTGATGTTTCTATAGCTCTGTCAATGAGACATGACGAGGCGACTTAATGTCACTAATTATTAGTGGAATTCTTCGCCACCAATTTCCATGGCAAGATCAAGTCATTCATCGATTCATCACAATCAGCATCTCTACGTTTTCGGCAGTTGTGATGGCCAGAGCGACGTAGCTTCGGTGGTGACATTGGACATAACTCAGGATCGAGTCATCTCCCTCTTTTACCTGTTCGTATTCATCCCTGGTATTTGGCGATTATCTCAAAAAATTTATTCGTTCTTCTGAACGATTAAACTTTATCGTACATGTTCTGTTACTTCTGTACGAATAAATTAATATTATTGTTGTATGGTACATTGATGCTTATGGCTTACAGTTAAAATTCTAGTCGATTGTTGAGATGAGGATAAAATTTAATGTGAGACGCAAATTCCATAAATTGTTTTTAATGCATTAATAATACGAAAATTGTAAACATAGTAATGATACAGATATATCACTGAATAAGGGAATATTCATAATCATGTATTAAATCTTGTTACCGTTACTAAGCAATTATGGAAATGTATCTGATACAGGTAGTTTAAATTTTGAGTGAATAATCTCCTTTGCAGGTAAATCAACCAATGTGTTTAGTAATGATCTTAACGCATATATATTTTGTATATATACGGTTTATACACGTGCTGTGATAAAGATAATAAATTTATCATCGAACTGATCGAAGTCCAATCATGAACTACAGGTGACATGAAAACAAAGAGCTGGTATATGAGAGAACCCTTGGTCACTTTTAAGTGGTGCTACGTTTTCTCCAAATACCTGTATGAAAATCGTCAACTCTTCCAACAAACTTGTGCCTAAGTACAAAACTCAAAAGTTCATTGATGGGCGATTCGTTTGTTGAATTTGCATTTCAGCAGATATTACAGCTCAGTTGGACTTGTTGCTTTGAAATGAGGTTTGTCGCCTGTAGCCCTCTGATTGTCGTGTGGAGACTCGGATACTGTTTGTCATGCTATCTTGGGGCAGACCCCAACTGTTATAAAACATGGTGTTGCTTGGTTCAGTGCTTCGCATAGTGGTGCGGGTGATTTTCTTCGGGACTCTGTTCATACCCTTTGTGACTGCGTTCTTCATGGAGCCCCATGGCGTAGATATCGTTTCGTACCCGGGCAGGGAAACATTGGAGTCGTGGGAAGCAATGCTCGTGGTCGATTCTCGTCTCACACGACTGAAATCAGCTGCGAGTCGCAATTGACTAGTGTTGTCACCAAACAAAGCGTTGCGCCTGGAATCAAAGCACAGAAGTCATTTAGGGAAGGAAAATAAGCATAATTATGTTATGTTTACGAGGCAGCCTCAAACGGGGACAGGTCAAATCAAAGAACGCCCCTGACCACATCTCGAGCCAAAAGAATTGGCAGAACATTTGCTACTGGACACTGGAAAATACATCAGCCAAAAATATCGGATCTGATTTGTTATAAACTAATGTGCACATCCTTCAAGGGAACCAGCACTGGAGAAAAATAACAAAACATAACGGGTAGGTCCAAACATTGCCTTAATTGCTAAACATTCTTTTGAAACATGATTTAAATCACACTTTTTCGAGACTTGTCCACAGGAGGTATCTACCAGTAATAAATAAAATGAATTTGTTTTATTTGTGAATCTTATAACCCACTAATAAAATGTTCTAACTTTGGCCTAGAAATATTGAGGAAACTTACCGTTTTCTGTAAGTGCGGATGGCAAAAACAACAACGAAGACGATGAAGATGAGTAGAACGACGCAGACGACCACCACTAAAAGCGACATGAAAACACTGGTTGTTCTTGGTTATGGTTGAAATGAAACCCACGAGTGATGGTAATGACATCAACTTCACTCCCAACTTGCCCTGAAGGCTTGATTTCATTGGGTGCACCAATGGTGGTGTTTGACTGCGAAGAATTGTCCAACACATCCCAGTCAGTTGTCATTGAATCCGTGAAACCACCTGAAGTACTATCTTGCATGCTGTGTGTTGTGCGTTGGGCCGAGTCTGTTAGAGGAATGTGTGTTGTTGTTGAGGTGCTCTGTACTCCACCAGTGGTTGCTTTGCTCGTTAAAACCTCCGTACCATCCCTGGTGCCATCTCCAACTTTCCCCTCTCCTGTGCTCTCCCCAGTACCATCTCCACCTTCGCTATTCCCGTGAGCAACAGTTGTGTCAACCTGATTGCTGCTACGAGTAGTGATGTGACTTTCTGTGGTTTCCTTGATTAGTGGTTCCGTTTGTTGAACTCTTGGTTCCGAATGCAGCTGGAGCTGAACCACCTTAAGTAAAACTTGAACAATATTCTTTTCATTCACTTCACTCAATAGCAAGGACTCCTCCTTTGGGGTGCTAACAATTCCAAGCATTTGCGAATATACCTCATCATTTGTTGCAATCGCTGACAGAATAATCCCAGAATTCTTCACGGTGTCTGCCTCCTGTCGAGCAGCATCAACATCAACCTGATCAAAAGTGGTTACTATGCTCATCGTAGACAGCTTTCGAGCTGAAGATCGGCTAACGTGTTCACTGGTGTAAAGTTTATCCTCCAAATAGGATAGAATATTAGCAAGATCGAAAGATTCCCTCCCACTTTGAAAAAGTCTTGCACTTATCCGTTGCATCAGTCTTTGCTTAGTTGTTCCGATGTTGTCCTTGAAGCTGATTTGTAACTGGTCTCCCACCATTACAGCCAATCTAAAACACTCGTCGCTAATGACCATATTGGTCACTATTCGAATGATTGAAGATTTGAACTCAGCAAAGTCAGTCTCATTCATATTGGGATCAACAATGAAAACAATGTCAATCATATCACACCATTCTTGGACAAATGTTATCCCAATATCTGGAGGCCCAGCTTGGGTTACATCTACTTCTTGAAATCGTTCGGTTGTGTAACCCTCCATACCACTATTGGAACCATCCCCTCCTGTCCCCTCTCCTGTTCTATCCCCATCCCCTCCTATTCCCTCTCCTCTTGTTCCATCCCCTCCTGTTCCCTCCCCTCCTGTTCCCTCTCCTCCTGTTCCATCCCCTTCGGTTTCCTCTCCGGTTCCATCTCCTCCAGTTTCATCTCCTATTACATCCCCTCTAGTTACAACTGCAGAGGTAATTTCATTCAACGTTCGTGTAGTTGATGAAGGTGTTGGTGGTGTTGTTCTTGTAGTCGATTTTGGTGTAGTGGTTGTAGTAGAATGTAGTGTCGTGGTTAGTATTGCAGTTGAAGGCAATGTCGAAGTTGCCTCACTGATAGTCTGGATGCTAATGTCGGGTCTAGTAGTTGTAGTCATGGTAGAACGTATGAAAGTTGGAAGTACTGCAGTTGTGGGTATTGCTGGAGTTGCCTCACTGATGGCCTGGTTGCTAACGTCGGATCCAGCGTCAAACGTAACAAGGGATCCATTGCCTTGCAATCCGGTCACCATAAGCTCAAATGGTGGAAGATTGTTGTAATCTATAGAAATAGCTGAATATGAAGAGAAGCATGCAAACGGATCATCTTACCGAGTTCGCAGATGACATGGTGAGTTTCTTCACTGTTTCTGTCAACCCACAAATGCTTAGATCGTCCTACATTGTCCATGGTCACAGTACTTCCAGACGCTGGTTTGCCATCAGCCCAGAATGTTCTGGTGACAACCTCAGACTTCCTCTCTCCTAACGACCAATTCCACTTGATGCGGGTCAGACCGACCCAAAAGCCAGAAACAAACGTATTCTCGGAAGTTCCGGGCGCTCCAGATATTAGTCGGTTTTGTATTCCTTCGGAGTCAATCGTCGCCAGAGAAGCTCCCATGTTTGCACAGTGGTCACGTGCTTCGTACCACGTGACATTGGTATTGCGAGGGACAACGAGACATTGGTCACCATACACCAATACCTCGTTGAATCGACCCACAAAATTGGAAGCTGTCTGGCACAGCTCACTCTCCGCGGCTGAAAAAAAAAAAAAAAAAAAAAAAAAAAAAAAAAAAATTAATGAAAAATGATGGAGGAATAGGACATAGGATGAGAACCCACGCGTGAGGCAGATGTAACCCATGCGTTGGCTGCATCTGAGGTCTTTCCAGGAAAAGTCAGATTGCGTCATCACCGCAACGCACTCACGGTCGGACCATCCGTCTGGCTGCTTACCTCCATACCAATTGGAATATGGATAGAATGACACTGAAATAAATCTCTCAATATATCAATCTTGTCAATGTGGATATCAAGTGGTAACGAGCTGATCGGATGTTGGTTTGCAAATGGTAATTACAGGCATCCTCTCCATTGGGTATACAATTTAGTTTAATTTGTGACTCATTGGTAGGCCTACACAGGCTGACAAGTAAATAAAGTATCGGCTGTTCACATAACTGCACACTGAACATACCCACATTCGTCTGAGGAGAACACCCAATACCAGTTCTCTTGCGTCCGATAAGCGCCAATCCAGGCCACCGCCCAATCCATGTCAGTCAGCTCCTGTTTATTTACAATTAAACCGAATTTCCTTCGATTGATTAACGACACTTACGTCAGCTATGACGTCCATCTCCTCTCTGCTTTGGATGGTCGCCATCCATCCTCCAACCCTGGCGCACACATTGGAAGCTCCCTCCCAGTACGTGGAATCGTTGGGGAGATAGTAGCACAAGCTGCCTCGAGGAGACTCCTTCACGAAGAAGCATTCATCACCTGAGGGAATTTAAGAGAAGGTTTGGGATGAAGGCGATAGTCTAAACCTTTAGGTAGTTTGTTTAAGAAATATTGTGGTCAAGTGCAAGATATTACGAATAAGACAATTAGGGCTACATGGTTTATCTACCGGTCTTTTTGTGGCACGGGTAGAAGAACAATGACCTGCGGCCTGGGTTCCCTCGTATTGTGCCTAGCATGATCCCTTTTGAAATTATTCTGTATTCTAAAAGTTCTCGCAATACTCGCATTTGGGTTTTTGATTAGGGGTCAACACTAATGCCTCTTAAAACGGCAAATTCGCGAAATACACGCCCTACTTAATCACTCCAGCACAAAATAATAATTCCCTCGCGCCAAGAAAGGTTGCTATTGTAACGGATCAACACCAATGATTCGACATCGTCACCTCGAGTTAGAAAATGATCATAAATTTATTTAGTTATTAATATCATTTATTTTCGCGAATGAGTTTGCACATTTATAATTATAGGGTTATTAAATTATCATAAGACGTTTGAATTGACTGATTCTCAATCAACTTAACAATTATAACAGGTACAAAACAAAATTATTGAGTATTTTGCCAATTTATATGCCAATATGTGATCGATTGTTCGAAAATAGATTGTCTCACACTCAAGTGTACTTCGCATATTGTTAACAATAATTCTTCATATCCTATTGCATAAACATAAGAATCTGTATTGTTATGTTTAAGCGATATGATTCCCATCATACCAAGTGTGTGTTGCAAGTATATTACAGTTTGCAATGGAGCCAATATTCGTTGATTTGTTCGCCATGTAATTAAATGATGAGGGCATCGATATAATTGTGTATGTTTCCTACGGCGTAGCAGGATATAACATCATGTCCCCCCACCCTAAGCCACCATGGGAGTGGGATCATGGGAGACTAAATTATTAAGTTTTTTGAAGCCGCAGATGGTTAAAAAAGTCAGTATAATTATACGTCCTGTCCCGGCCCAAACCAAGGCCTGAAATTTCCTTTTTTTTTTTTACTTGTGTTGACCTGTCTTTCACAGAGGAACAACATCTTGTGTACTTCTTAATGATAATAACTAAATTGCCGACCTCTTCGTCGATCTCTGAGGAACTATGCACAATCCACAATGATGTATGGTCGTGCCGTTCGATTTGAATTAAGGGACGATTGAATCAAAGATACTCCATTTATGTGGATACGCGTCTTCCATTGGCATTGCTTGCCCCCATTGTAACCAACTTCGAATTTGGTCACGTAACTTCAAAATTTGGAACTCCGCTCTCGAAAGACGAAATTCTCATGAAAATTCCGAAGCGAATCCACCTAAATGGAGTATCGTTGATCAAACTGACAACGTTTTCCTCTGTAATCCCCAGTCTAATCAAAATACCAAGAAAATGCAGACATAATCTCCCCATGACAACACCAAGAAGTCGTCGATGTTATAGTATATATGATGGGACAAAGACACTTGAAAAGATTATCATCATGCTGCCTATAAAATGCAGAATTTCTAATGGTTTAAAAGGAAATGTAGCCCCAGAAGATCAACTGAAAATAATTCAAAATATCCATACGCTTTCTTGCAGAGATATCCTTGGAACTTCAATCCTTCAAATTATTGACGCAGTATCATAAAAGCATAATTAATGGATCGGGCATTTTTACAACTCTGTTTTAGTCGATTTTCAATCCCCTTGTACATAAGATATAAGCGCCTGCTCGATCGACACCCCTTGTTGCATAAAGCATCGCACTTGTTCGTTGCGGGAATTCGTGCGAAATAAATCGCCAAATATCCACACGCATGCAGCTCATCTGCGAAATGCGTGTGGATCACCAATCCCTGGCTGCGTATATCAAACATGCATTGCAATTTCAAACACTCACGGAATGATGAGTTGAAATTGCGAATATTCAATACACTGCTCTCTGGCCACTCGAAGTGAAAAACATAACCCTGAATTAAATGTTAAGGAAACATAAGACGTGCGAGCATTGAAATAACTTATTCGTTCTGATAATGTGAATTTTATATCTCTGTTTGCATAGCGTTCGTGGGAAAGTCGTTTTTTCATGAAACCAGTGAAAGGGTTAGTTCACTCTTATGCAATAATCAGACGTGGATAATATGCATTACAGCAGTAGACTAATCTATAACCATAAGAATGAGATGATCGCCAATGTCATGGTGATAATGTGTTTCAAGGAAAACATTAATTCGAGGTGTAATGATGATTATGGGCTTCTTTAGTTTGAGTACTTTGTCGATTGTATTGATCAATTTGATTGAAGTGTAACATTTTTGAAATATCACAATAGGTGTCATGCCTCATATAATATTAGATATTAAGTCGCATAATTATAATGCATGATGTATATTGATTACTTGTATGTATCTCAAAATAGTAAGCCTTGCGTTCTAAGCTTAAATTATAGATGTTACTTGATCGTAATGAATTGATTTACATCAATGAAAGTAGCGGCGTTTCGTGATGACGAAATTTTTGGAGCCCGACAGAATAGAAATTGTGTCTCGACTTCACAAGAAAGTAAATATAAAAAATGACTGCAAATCTCGAGAAAATATTTACTACAGTACATTTTAGACATGCCTCTCATTCGCTTCACTTTACCTATGTAACAGGTGTCAACATACTAACAAACAGAATAAATGATATAATTTACAGTATAATGAGTATTCCTGCCGTCATTTTAATTTACCCCAACAACTATGATTTGAATTCTGAGTTGATTAATGATCACCTCTGCTGTTGATGACGTATGTGCCGACTTCAGCTGCAGCATAATGTATTCCCAGAATCAACACGCATATTATATTCATGGTAACCGGATCATCGAAGACTCATTGCTAAAATTCCAGGTGAGAATATCCTCGAATGAATTCTCAGGCTGTTTGTGCAGCTTTAAGAAATTAGCCATGCGGACACGTAGGGGCTGGATTCTTACGTAATCATGTGGCCAATGAGTTGAATGTCATGGATATGAATAATTAAAATATAGAATAAACAGTTTAATGTATTCCAAGATGAATTCTTGGTTTGCTGGGGAAATTGATTGGTTGTTAGATGGTCATAATTGGCATGTGTTTGCAAGCGCAAGTTAAAGAAAGATTATACGTTATATCATTTAAATTAATTTTATTGTGACATTATTTTCAAAATATATTTAATATTATCTTAATCTATTCCAAAATATTATTTCTTTTCACCCTCTTACATCATTGCGAGATTATATGAAGTGAGTCAATTGGAGCAGTTTTTTTTTCTTCCGATATTTTATTATCTTAAAAACCGGGTAATGCGAAATGACTCAACACCGGAGAAAAACAATGCTAAAAAAGCCACAGGATGCTTTACACTCTTCTTGCTGATCAAGAACCTGAGATAATTAGCTCATGCTTCGACCAATCACAGGCCACATCACAGAATGTCCCTTCATTGGACAAGATTTACAATACTTATAACTGGTTAATGCAATGGACAAATGAGTATCTACAAGTGATCAGAAAAGATTATATTTCTTCTTATATCTGAAAGTGAAGTATCCTTTTAAATATTGCAATGTTGTTAGTAGGCCCTACTCTATTGACATCACAGGTAAAGTATTACCTCAAAAAGACATCGTCATTTAAAACCCATCGCAAAGTAGACGTTCTCACACAACTCACTGAAACACACCATGTACACATATGGCAATTCGGAACAATGTACGGCCATATATTGTGGTTAAGTATTCCAATATGCGTGGCCTGCATACACTCAAAGTATATTTTCACACGACGCGAAACACAGGGCCTGGTTGTAGATTTAAAATCTCACTTAGGGGCCGTCACTTTTATGGGGTTTCAATTGAATTTGTTTTACGAGTATTGACACTCGGTTCAGAAAGGTCACAGTCAGACCCTTCCATTGAATTGCAATTCCAGATCACATTACGATAAATGGGGCTGACAAGTCTATTTCTGAGAATTACAAAGTTCAATAACACATTCGCCATCGCCTCGGAGGTTTTAATAGTCCTGCAATGTAATTCCTCGCGTGGTTGAAATTGTTGTCTTCTGAATATTCAGTACAATTTTTTTCCCATCCAGGACCCCAATCAAAACTATCCATTATTATGAGTAAATAACTGACGTAAAGAGGCTGCTTAGTGTGAGTCCTCCGTGATATACGATGGCATGTCATAAAGTTTGCGACTCTGTAGGAATGAGATATCGTCGCAGCATTTGAATGCGATTCTAGCTCTCAATCAACTACCTGTTCGAAACACAGCCAAATGGAACACCTGTGATTGGCATCGGTTGATTTCAAAAGACGCTAACCTGACATTTGGCTGCCGAAATGGAGAAATTGGAACCGTGAGTGAGCTCTTGAAATGTTCAACTAAATTCTCAGCACATTGTGTATACAATAACTTGCTGGGGCAGAGGGTGGCGGAGATATTCAGGACAGGCCCTGCACGTGCTGGATGCCCTGTGGACACGCGCGTATACCTGGAAATAAGGATCAGAAAGCCAATGCCAGAATTATAGAAACTCACAGAAATTCCCTCTTAGGCACAGTCGAGATATCTAACATTCTCCGAAATATAATCCCACGAATATTTCAAGTAATTTGTGTGCATGCCATAAGTCAAATGCGGAATGAGTACGTAAAGTTCACGAAATATATCCCGGGATCGAATCCCGAGAGAAAAAACATATTCGCTTCAGTTCTGTTATCTGCATGTATGTGCATGTCATTTTCTCTTTTGACCCTTCAAATAATAATGATTATCATAATATAACCAGATAGAGTATATACTGATGGCACCCAGCTGAGAATTGAGCCTCCTAAGCACTTTGATGTGTTTTAAGTACAATACACCCAAACGCAATGCCTTTGAAGTTAGCAGCCCAATAGCAGTCCATTATTAATGTAAGTTATCGACCAAGGGAAATTACATCTTCGTATTTTGGCCAATGCAATAGTCATTTCTATCTGTAATTAATTCGAAAAACGAAGGCAAAAATAATAACGGATGATCTGCAAAACAGCATGCATCAAATTGAAGAATTAACGCAAAATTTCGATTGTATTCATCCCTTTAATATGCAATGAAAGGTAGTACATGTTTAATTTAATATTCTTTGCTGTTCGCATATTTTTTTTTTTTTTTTTTTTTTTACATTTGTGGAGTAGGATATTCAATGATGTTCACTTCTAAGACAATGGAATCATTTTTCCGATATCCATTTTCTAGGTCCATAAGTTCCTGGAACAATGATGCCATTATTATTGTTAATTATTATTAATTGTTATTATTAATTGTTATTAATTATTATTATTATTATTATTATTATTATTATTATTATTATTATTATTATTATTATTATTATTATTATTATTATTATTATTATTATTATTATTATTATTAAGTATCCGTGGCATGTACATTGTCTCATGATTGACTGAGTACATTTACTTACATCCCATACAATCATACATTTGCAGCCCCAGGTCGCACGTTTGGGAGAAAAGGTTTGCAAATATTCTGAAATTTGAGAAAAAATTAATCTTCATTCAATTGAAACCAATACGATTCAATTGAAAGTTTGAAACGAACTTTTTCTCAAATGTTTTCCGTTTTCTTTCTGATTCAGCAAGCGTAGTTCATAGGCCACATGGCAGGTCCACGTTTTCCTTTTAAGAAATATAACTATAATTAATAATGCGACAAACAGAAGAATGCAACTCACAGTAAATCGGATCTGCATCCTAAATAGACTGCAAGGGCCTTCTTCCCTTCTACATATGGCACAAGTTCCCATAAAATTTGCCTGCGAGCCGTTTAATTAACCTCCCAGGTAACTCACATTAGAAGGCGAGACTCACCACTGTAGGTCACACATGCGGTATTCTGGGCTGCACTTTTCACTGGTCAACCTAAACCTCGATACGTTATCGACAGTGTAACGGAATGTTATTTCTGTTCTGTCTGAAATCACGATCAAAAATAACCATGGACCATGAAAAAATGTCTCTATAATCATATCATAATAATTACTCACCAAGTAAAATCGACTTCATAGCTTTCATGGTGAGATCCATCCCCTCTTCGTTGCGCATGAGTTGGTCATCCATGACATCGTTGCAAATGAATTCCTTGCTGAAGCGAGAGAGATCAATGTTCTTCACCAGTTCCATGAAGCGATCATCTCGTCCTTCCCCAGCATCCACCCACTTGCGGAGAATGCGGTAGCTATCCTCGCAATGTTCAAAACTCAAAATTCCCACGAGGTCATCTTCCTGAAGTTCCACCAAATCTCCCTCGTTTAATATTTCTTGACAATGGCTGTTCAAGTAGTTTTGTGCATCTTTTATCAGTTCTTGAAGTTTGTAGAGACGAGATAGGCTCAGAAGGGACACGCAGTTTGCGGCTTGAATGTGATCACAGAGGAACTCTTCAAGTTTCTCTTTCAGATCGCCGAGTAGAAGCATTTCACTGGCCGCCAACAACCTCTGAGCATTCTCCTCGGTGGTATCAAGCGTTCCCGAGTACAGGTAACCAATGATGAGTTCTCCGATGTCACTTTCAATTTCGTTAATAGCGATCTCGGCCGATGAACTCTCTTGCATTCCAGCCAAAAACATTCGGTGGAAATACTCGCACGTTGAAGCGAGGACTACTTTATGACATGGAAATTTCCTCTCGCCAAATAATAGGACTACATCAACAAACTCTTCCTCTGTCCTCATCTGATACAACGAGTTAGACATGGTTTTCAGAAATGCGTTGGTCTCCATAATTACGAATGCTGATGCTGAAATATTATACACAAGTGCTCAATCAGTAGGCCTACAATGAATGACTGCACGTTTGATGTAACACATACTTAATTTACAAAATCTTCTCTCTTTTTTTGGCCACGCTATTCAACTACTCAATCAACTAAGCGCGCATTCGGTTGGGCAAAACCAGTTTCGGGTTCGTCGAAAGTCGAAACTGTCCATTCGCCTGGGCGAAACTGAAATCAGTTACCCCGAACTACTGAAACTGCTTCAAAGATGGTTTTGATGGTTTCGACTGGCAGAAATCAACAAGATGCTGCCCGCGAACAGTAAAATTATTTCTTCGGGATTATAGGATTACTCATTTAATAATAAAAAAATGCAAGAGTTATTTATATCATTTATATGCATTATTATTTTATTTTTTTTATTTTTTTTATTTTTTGCCCTTTTGATCATCATCAATAAGATATTCATCGTGAATGCTAGCATGTTGTCGAAACCATTGATTCGTCTGGGAGGGGCACCTGGGTATAGGGTAACCGAAACTGGTTTCGTGCCAGAGAATCACTAAGAGTGCGCTATGATTCAGTGCAAATTGGAAGTCGTAAATATACACTGAACCCTAAAAGTAACGCAAACGAACACCAGATGAACAATATTTAATAATTCGCAATGTACAGTATTCATACTATTTTGGATGGAGGATAACTGGGTTACAAATGTCTTGTTCACTTTTCTTTCTACCCAATTCGGTCACTAATTGTGAAATTGATTTAGAAGAACAAACACACGAAGCGATTCAATAGAACAGGGGTCTCTTCCTGGGACAGATCTCAACTGGATTAAGGAGCTGCAAATATATCCCCCTCATTTTTAGAGTGGGTACAGGCAAATTACCACGTTCAGTCTTTGAAGTCACGGATATCTGGATGTGGATATGGACGGCACTAAACAGCTTCGATCTGAATTTAAGCTATCAGGAAGATTGGAAGAACATATCCCGGAATACAGGAGGCGGAGAATACATTATACCGATTACGGTTTTGACCTTCGAACTCCAGGGTCTAGATCTGTCTTACAAGCCCGGTGTCACATCGGAATATTCATAATCTCGAAATTGTGTGTTTTGTCAATTTCATACGCGCAACATAAAGCATAGTCAATGCTAATTAATCTGACATAATGTATCATATATTGTGGCGGGAAGCAAGTCCGCGACCCGTGGCGCCACCACCGGCCGCTACAAGAGCGCCACCACTGGATGGAGACGAGGAAACAGCAGACGACGAATGAAGACCGCAGTGGAAGCATCATGCTACACCTGCGACTCGTCTCTGAGGAAACAGCAGACGACGAATGAAGACCGCAGTGGAAGCATCATGCTACACCTGCGACTCGTCTCTGAGGAAACAGCAGACGACGAATGAAGACCGCAGTGGAAGCATCATGCTACACCTGCGACTCGTCTCTGAGGAAACAGCAGACGACGAATGAAGACCGCAGTGGAAGCATCATGCTACACCTGCGACTCGTCTCTGAGGAAACAGCAGACGACGAATGAAGACCGCAGTGGAAGCATCATGCTACACCTGCGACTCGTCTCTGAGGAAACAGCAGACGACGAATGAAGACCGCAGTGGAAGCATCACGCTACACCTGCGACTCGTCTCTGATTTTACAAGTCCGTCAACTCCTCCCGTTGGTGAATAACCACCCATTGCCAATTTCACTACAATATGTTTGCCGCGTACAGTGTACAAATTTCAATTAAATATCTTTCGTTGTGTTACTTTTGACGTTCTGTATATTTACGGGAGTTAAATCAATTAAAGATTCGATTGACCAACAGATAGCCATCGATACTCATAAGTACTAAGTAGACCTATCAACGGTATCCGAGCGAGGATTCAGGATGATCATCGATTACATCTTGTGGAACTACATGCACTAGCTCCCCAAGGGTAGCGGAGCAGTTCCTACACGCCTAATTCAAATCATAATTTTTTTAATTACATTAATGAAATCTAGACGAGTAAGGGTGGTTGCAACCACAGGGAGTCTTACCAGTAAGCGAGCAGATNAGGACCAAACTCAATGCAGTGAATGCTTACTTAGAAGGCTGCACAGACATTTCATGTAACCAGAGCCCACTGCTAAGACTCCCTGTCGGTTCGGCTCGTTGTGAATACCATTATATCCTCATACCATTAATTAAGTGATGGCTATATGACCCACCTATGTCCTTTGATGTTCACTCAGTGAGATGTGGTTCTATCTAATCAATTCTCAAGTCAGCTCAATCCAATTAACACACACTATGCTCTTCTGTGATCCCAACTCCACTTTCACTCTCACCGGAAGCTTCCACCGAAAAGTTGGGGAACCCCCGTGGTTCTTTAGCACATAAAATATAAATAACCATATACTACGCACTAATAATTATTCTGCTTCACCCTCGTCCCACGCCGTCTGCATCAGCCAGGAGTGCCAGTAGTGTCTTTTCAGCTATTCTGAGTAATCAAGCTACTCGGAAAATGTTCTTCATAAAGTGAGAGTGGTAAGGAGTACGTTATGATGTCGATTGCGTTATGATGTGGAGTACGTTGTAGACAACAATGGTGTTATGTCCTTACTTTAATTAATTGTGACTGCCGTGGAAGATCGGTTTGACTGCGCAGACATGCGGTGCATTTCCCTAATTCTGCGCATATAGCCCAAGTGCCGAAGTTTTGACATAGAATTTCATTCATGAAATTACATGATATCATTTTGGCTGAAAATTATGTACAGTAACGGAGCAATTGAACATGCCCTATGATGCAGAAACAAACAATGCCCAATGAAATGAACGCAGACATGATACCAGTAAGTGTTTAACCATATGTTATCTGAATAACCATGTTAATATTTCTCAAGTATGTTATGCAATATTTCCAATAAAACTAGATGCGTTTAATTCAGCATGGGGTCTTTTCCGTGTATTTTCTAGTTGTGAAGCATCTTCTTGTGGCGTAGTTTCTTCTTGGCCATATCTGAGAACAGAAAAGAAGAACCGAGGATGAAAAGAACCCACATAAGTGACATAACTCACTGAGATGAGACCTAGACAATCGTCATCTCATACGAATTATATGAGAAAGTTTCTTCCGTAAAGTAAATTTTCCAGATGGAATTATATAGGCTAATTAAGCTGTTTAATTAGCGAAATTTTTCTGCGATATAAATTCCACGTGCGCACCATGAATCTATCTTAATTGACCTATATTTCATTCATAACTCTATATCCTCATTTTGATACTGAATTATTATTTGCCACTGATTGCACCAGAATTAGCGAAACAGCATGAAGCAGCTTGAATATTACACATCTCGCCAAGCCCGACGTACAAATCAGTATGTTTTCTGATTTACGGAACTCTCTTTGATAAATTTTGATGATAATCATATTACGCTAAAATTGCAATTTCATTACCTCTGCGAGCAACGGCTTTCTTCGAGTAGTGTTGAACCTTCTGGTAGTGTTGAGCGTCCTGCTTAGCCTGTTTCTTAACCCAAGAGTAACCGAAATTGGAAACATCACCTGAGAAACAAAATGAAATAAGCATGAAAGCATGAACATAAAACAAGGAATTATGAAGAAAGAATAAAAAGGAGAGTTCCACTTCGCAATCGGTTTCAATTCCTTTGCAAAGAACAACGCATAGGTGTTCGCCAATCCGTTATAGCTACCAGTAACCGTTTTACAAAAATCTTCAAGATACATTAAAAATTAGATTGGCTTACCAACCCAAGAGCGTCTTACTAAAAAGCTGCAACGACGTGATTTGTTGACCTAACTAACCTTGACTATTCTGACTGAAGCCTTTCAAATTTGAAGGTCATTGTAGAGGACATTAATATTTGGGACAGGAAAACCAAACAATCATTTCATTTTTGCGACTGAGAACGTTTCGGCAATCTAGTACATATAGATCCACGCATGCGCAATGACTGCACAATGATTTACCTGCTTGTAATCGAAGAATATACCCAGATAATTAACTAAATTATTAATTAACCATCAAAAAATTTGTATTATATAATTAATTATTATTACATAATTAAATGAGGTGAAACATTTCCTGAGATGCAAATTAACTCTGCTGGATTATAGTTGCAAATCGTGTTTGATCATATTACACAAGGTACTTACAGTCATCATGTTCATCAGTTCCATCGTTGCAGTCCTCAATCCCATCACACTCCCAGTATGCTGGCATACAGTAGCTTCCACCATCGCAACAGTAGGAAGAACCTGACCACCACTGGTGACTAGAGCCTCCTGAAACGCTGTACGCGCTGGAAACGCTGGAGCCTAGTGAAGAAAAGCATAATTAATTCATAAATGATTCATCAATTTTTAAGCCAACCAGACAAAAGAAAGGGAAAATGGTTGAATACAGTATTATCTTTTCAGAGCCAAATCCTTACTCATAGAGATAGATAAAAGGACGGAGGTGTCTGCATCAAGTTGTTATTGAAAAGACTCAGAATCAAAGCGTTCTCTCCTATTTTTACATTGGTGCTTTGTATCCTCGGGAATCACCGTGTGATAACTTAAAAGTTGCTACTTTGACATTCAAACCTGTTATGACCTTGCTTCTAACTGAATTATCTATTCTGATAATTATTTTCATTATACTGATTAATTAAATATCGGTTTTAAATGTGGAATGAAGCATTTCCTGAGATGCAAATTAACTCTGTTGGATTAGACTTGTAAATCATGTTTGATTATATTACACATGATACTTACAGTCATCATGTTCATCAGTTCCATCGTCACAGTCGTCAACCCCGTCACACTCCCATTGCGATGGTATTACGTGTGAGCCACCGTCACAACTGAAGGCATTGGAGCCTATTGAGAGAAAACATAATTACTTTGTAGATCAAATCTCAATTTTTAAGCCAAGCAAAAAAAATAAATAAATAAATAAAATAAAATAAAATAAATAAAATGATTGATTACATATTATATATCATATTATATAGTATTTTCTATTTAACATGCACAACATTGCATTATACTGACAGCCAGCTTCATCAGATCCATCTTCACAGTCCTGAACGCCGTCACACTCCCAGTATCCTGGCCAACAGTAGCTTCCATCATGGCAACAGAAGGTAGAACCAGACCCAAAGGAAGAACCTGAACCCCAGCTGGAGCCGAAGCCTGATCCATAGCTAGAGCCAAAGCCTGATCCTAAAAAAATATATTAAGCCAGATCCGGATTCTGTTCCAAAGCCTGATTCATAGCTAGAGCCAAAACCTGATCCATAGCTAGAGCTAAAACCTGATCCATAGCTAGAACCAAAGCCTGAACCCCAGCTGGAGTCGAAGTCTGATCCATAGCTTGAACCGAAGCCTGATCCATAGCTAGAGCCAAAACCTGATCCATAGCTAGAGCCGAAGCCTGATCCATAGCTAGAGCCGAAGCCTGATCCATAGCTAGAGCCGAAGCCTGATCCATAGCTAGAGCCGAAGCCTGATCCATAGCTAGAGCCGAAGCCTGATCCATAGCTAGAGCCAAAGCCTGATCCTATGCCGAAGTGATCCTATGCCAGATCCGTGTTTCTAAGCCAGATCCAAAGCCAGATCTTTTGTCTGCATCTGCAAAGAGCTATTATGAAATTCCGGTTATCTATATTATTTTGTGATTTCTTACGAATCTCTTTGGCCAGCTGAAAAATAAGGAACACCATGATTAAAATTATATGTTGCTCACATAATCAGATTACTCACAAGATGCTGCAGGTTGCGCAGGGATTTCACGAGGTTTTCATTGTCCTTCCTCAAAGATCCTGCTTCAGCTGAAAGAAGAATTTCATGCAAAGTTCCTCCGATCTCCTTTTTTTTTTCTGGTTATAACCCAACGAATTATATATGATAATCACATTCATGCATGTTTTGCGCGGAAGAAGAGCTTTAAAACAATACTCGTCAAACTTTAAACCACATTTGACTGAACAAAAGATATACAATCGGCTAAAAGGGTATATACAGACTTTATAATTCTGGTAGGAAGTTAGCCTTGAAATCAAGAGTCACACATGCCACCTTTTACTTGTGTTACAAGTATTTTAAGGGTACTGTAACAGGGTACTGTCATTTTAAAATATTCGAATAATGGACAGGTCTACCAGAACATCTAGGCTCGCATTTTGGATGAATTTATAAATCATGATCTTTAAGTTAATAATTATACTAAGGACTGCAATGATTCGTATATTGTTTTCATTGTGCAGAAAAAAAAAGCAAAAAAAAAAAAACAAAAAAAAAACATATTAAGCGATTCCGGATCCACGCCGGAGTTTGGCAAAGTATACAAATGAATAATGACAATACCAAAACGGTATTCCGGGCGAATTTCAGTTTTCTGTGTCACAGCTTTCTAGAGTAAAGCGGAGAACTTTTGCAACATGCCTTGATCGCGTCTATTGCCTTAATTATTGAATAAAAATTGCACGGATTTCACTCACCCTGGAAAACCAGGAGAACCAAGCAAATTACTGCAACTTTCTCCATCTTGCTTCTATTCAGCTAGGTTTTCAAGCTACTGCCCAGCCTCAGAGCCTTATATTGAGAACCCTGAGTTGAACCGCGTAATCATTTCTTTACAAGCGGAGATCTTGGCAGCTATAAAGATTTCTGCAGGGGGGCGTCATGCCTGTTACATCATACATAAGCCTCAGTATAAATAACATTGCCTGGATTTCATTTACAATTTATTAATGACCCATGTAAACTTAATGCAGACTCATTTGTCATTTCATCTTGGAATATAAGATATGCTTGAATTATAAGAGATTGGAGCTGAGCGTAACATACATGTAACTGGAAATGGGTTATGGGTAGTTTTAAGTTGATAGGGCGTCCGATTAGGTTCCGATCTAAAAAATAACATCTAAATATTATAATTCCCGCTTCATTCACATTTTCTGTGGAATGACTTCTTGAGAATTTTAACATCAGAATACCATGGGCATTCTCAAATACCCATAAAGGCTCACTTATTGCGTCACGTATTTGGAGCTTGGAGGGCATTGCATAATTAATGGCGAATTGACTTTAACAATTAAGTATATTCACCAGTAAGTCAGGCAGAGCAATTTGGGTAGATATCTCCATTGTATCAGCGTCTTCGTCGTAACTATTATTTTATATCACAAACTTACCAGCGCCTTTTCCCACCTTTGGCCCCCTTCTTTTTATTTTAGGCAAAAAATCTAGCAATTTATATTGTGTGATCTCTGGCCCCCACTTGTTTCTGATTTAGGCTAATAAACTTTTTTATAAGGTCCAGTTGAACTTCATCAATTTTGCTTATGCTTTTTCACCCCCCCCCGCCCCCCTCTCATGTGGCCTGTTCCTACTCCACGTTAAATGAGTGATACTCAGTCAGTCAGCCTCATGATACTGTTTCACTCTGAATCACTGCATTCACTCAGTCAGTCACTGACCAGTACGTTGACTCGATCAGCATATACTAGTATATCTCACATTCTCAGATGATTCAACCGTTCAAGCAGACCGCAGAAAGTGTCTGATGCGAACCATCTCTAGCCTGCTAAATTTTCTTCGTCAGGGACAGGCTATCAGGGGTCACACGGACACAGAAGGCAACCTGGAGCAGCTCCTGAAAAACAGAAATGAGGATGTACCAGAACTCAACGATTGTGGGATATTGGGTAGCCTAGTTCCTTCCCGTGTTCTTCATTATTTACCCTCATTTTATAATCACCGGTATAAATGTATATGCATCACTCGTGAATTTATTTGTGGTAAAACTGAGGTTCTGTTCTCCATACCTTGTTGAATTACTTTATAGATCATAAATGCGCAGGATACACAGGCGATTTCAGTTGATTAACATAACCTATTTTTCTGATGCAGGCCAAAGATCAATGATATATATACATGTACATACATGTATCTGCCTTGGGTAATGTGTTGAATTCTAGTAATTAAGTGAAAGCGGATTTTTCACTCTTTATAGCAAAAAAATTCCCGGGATTCAGGGCTTCCTAGTGGGAATAGTTCACAAGGCACCACTCAAAAGGCTCATAGAGAATTTACACTGAAATTAATCGAAATCAATGTATGCGTCATCGGTGTGTGAGTTAGAGGGCTGCGAATATATCCGACAATAAATTTTGAACCTTTTTAATTTCGACTCCTTGCTGATTTTTAATATAATTTACCAATGGAAATATCATATTTTGTATTCTTAGAATTGCACACCCCCCCCCACCCCCCCGAGTGTGGTGTTATTGCTTTCGCACCTATCACCGTTCTATTATCGATATAATAAGATTAAAAAGCATAAGATTAGAAAGCATTGGGATCTATATTATAGATCCCAATCTTATGTGAATCTTATTATAGATTCTAATCTTATGTGGCTTTGCATGGGCGATCACAGACAGTCGCAGAGCACGTGTCCGGTTTAGAAAAAGAGCCAGACAGCATTGAGTTATCGAGGAATTTAATTGGTATTCAGGACATCCCAGCTGATCCGATCCTCGACCTTTGAACTCTGACCGGTCACTTCGCATCTGAATGAGGAATTATCCATAAATGAATAGAGTAGGTCATCGGGACACTCTCGGTCACAACTCTCTGCATTCAAAGGCCTCACATCTGAAAAAAAACCCCGAATATTTCTTAACTTAGCGCATAATTAGACATAATAGGGTTTTACGGTTCCACCCAAACCATTCGGATGAAACGGGCGCCAGAACAGAAGGCCTGGAACCGAGGTTTCCCCCTACTTAATTATCGAAAAATTCCAAGGGTTCTTTATCCTGCATACCACCATAGACAGTAGTACACAGCGCTCGGCCTTGTTACGCAGTTGGGCAGCACTGCAGAGTCACTGAAGAATCACAATTGTAACGAATTACAATTATAATTCACAATCATAACGTCCGTGGCCTGATCGGGTCTCGAACCCGGGGCCTCGACCCCCACGGTCGGCATAGGATTGCCCCCCTAGCGCATAATTAGAATACCCACGACATCAATATATTATGTAACATGACGTCTTACCGTTAACGAACAAAGAATTCCAACTATACATGTAATAGAATCATAATATTATTATAAAGCTTAAAACTACCTATATATCTTTCCAGTTAATGCGTGAGCTAATCCACGTTATTTTTACTGGGCAGCTAATTTGGTCAAGTGTTGATCTTTTTGTGGCTTCTCTTATTGTTCTTTGAAAACAATGGAGACATCTCTGGACGGATGAGTCAGCTCGGGTTCAGACGGTTCTGTTGACTGAGATGCTTGTCTGGTTTAACACGTTGCATAGACTATTTGATGGGACCCTGGACGACGCAGAACTTGCTTAAAACGGAAGAACCGTTAAAATGTTACATAAAAACAGCGGAAAAATTTGTGGCTGCTGCTAGCAATGGCAAGACCTTATTTTTTTGGAACCTAAGTTGCCTTTAACTATATATATGCTATAGAAAAATTGTTGCATGCTATCAGAATTGTATACGATATTTTTAAAATACCACATTGCCTTCATTCACGTTTTATTTCACGATTTTTATATACTCAAGCTGGTGACTATGCAGTACTGCCCAACTGCGTATAACAAGGCCAGGCGCTGTGTATTATTGTCTATGATGGTATGCAGGATAAAGAACCCTTGGGATTTATCGATAAGAGTAGGGGGAAATCCCGGTCCCGGGTGTTCTGTTCTGGCAGATCGAAACATCCGAATGGTTTGGGTGGAGCCGTAAAACCCCATCATGCCATGTGATATACTTAAGCTGGACTTGCTACTCGAATTTTTGCTACTCAAAGTTCGAATACGTTTAGGAAAATTCTGTTGTAAACAAAGTTGTAATAGTCAGAATAAAATTGTGAGCTTCTGTACACATTTATCTGTTATTAGCTTTACCAATGTTGAATGAAATTATCCGTTTATTGCTCTCAAAATTACGCCTGAATCCTCTTCTTCTGAGCTCGTGTTCCTGTGAACTTTTTGTGACAACTTGAAATCAATCTGTTTTGATTAAATGTTAAGGTGTTTTTCGCGGAATACACCGGTTCATTCACTCAAACGTCGATCGGTGGTTCTACTCGGATAAACAGGTTCTTGTGATTCTGGAGCCAGATAAGCAAACTCGACTTTGTCTTGATCGGTTATTTTGCGCTAGAAACACTCGATCAATCTATCTGAGTATAAACATTTCCTTCTTGTGTTTTATCCCTTAATTACATATTGGCAATCATACGTATATTGCCTGCTTAATTCACCGCCGAACAATTTATCAAATGATAATCAATGTTAGAAGACGCTTTGTTTCCTTTCACGCTTCATCTATTCTCTAGCGTGTTGATCATTTCAGTATAATTATCATGTCATCGCAATTTCGTCCAAGTATTTTTATCCAAGTATATTGCGTCCTAAAAAAGCGGTAGTCCCGTTGCAATACCAACTGACGTTACAATGGTTGCCGTGATTTAAAATATTTATAGGCTTGTAAGTGGCATGCCTTTTTTTCCAGCTAAAATTCATGCTCGATTAAACAATTAAAACACCGCAGCTGCCGCCTTGCAATCAATTTAATTTTACACGTGTGTATTGTATGCAGATCGAAACAGAGAAGATTTGTTCCTTCGCGTCCACATATTAAGATTTAAGTGGTATTATGGTGGATAAGTTGGCTAAAATTCCCAAAATTTGCAAGTGATTTCTCAACACTGGTTTCTATTTTGTGATATCGGGATTTTCCAAAACAAAATGGGGCGATTATTCAAGCGGTGTAGTGTGACTATGCTGATTAAACGATTTATGTTGTCATTCATACCTGGGATTATTATCTACGAACTAATCAACGAATACAAAGGACTTCTGCTTCACGAAGATTCTCCGACTGAACTAGCGGCGCCCATCTTAAAAAATGGCTCCTTAGCAACGTTGGAACCACCGTTGGATACGCCACGCCCACCACATATGGATATTGTCGAAGTGAAACCAAGACAGAAGACTCACATCCAGGACCACGTGATCTTTGGCGCCGATGACATACATGATATTAAACACGGAGGAATCGACAGTGAAGACCCCAAGCTGCTTGGCTATATTCGTCGTCATATACACGGACCTTCGCAGAGAGAACTCAACATCACCGACCAATATCGCAACGACTTCTCACAAATCGAACAATCAGTGTTTGTTGATTTTGCTCTGGGATACCGTAAGGGCGGATTCTTCGTCGACTGCGGAGCTGGAGATGGAGAACTCTTCTCAAACACTTTATTCTTTGAGCGTGATCGAGAGTGGTCCGGTTTACTCATTGAACCGAACGCGGATGATTTCTCGACGTTGCTACACAAACGCAGGAAAGCCTTTTCGCTCAATGCGTGTGTTAGTCCGTCAAAACACAGCAGTGTTGAGGTATTTCGCAAAGCTTCCGGGTTCATTTCCGGTCTGAGGGGATATGTAGATGAATTGCATTCTGGGATTGATTTTGCAGGAAACTGGTGGTACCAGGGTGAAACCACAGTACAATGTTACCCATTGTACTCCATATTACTCGCTTTGGATAGGGATCACATCGATTATCTTTCCTTGGATGTCGAAGGCCCCGAAGTAGAAATTTTAGACACAATTCCCTTCGACAAACTACGGATTGACGTCATCACAGTAGAGTACAGAGCCAAAGGACAACAAAGTGATCTGCTGTCAAGGAGTCTGGAAAAATTGGGCAGAATTAGAGAGGTGATTGGAAAGACTGGTTTGTACGATGAAATAGGCATCCTGCCACCATTGAAGGTCTTCAATAGGAATCAGGCCATGCAGAGCCAGGGTGCCTTGGAGAAAACTGGATTGGATGTAGTATTTAGGAGAAGTGACCTCAGAGAAACTGATGCATAAGGTGGTTACATAGCATAATAGAACATTTGATCAATAAATATTCAGATTTTGTTTGATGTTTTCGATTTATGTGATTATTCATTTCATCACGCACCTGTTGTTTTCACCTCATTGATTAGAGGACCAAAGTATGACATGTATAGAGATGTATGTGGCTCTACCTGTGCTGTTAATTCGGGCCAGTGAGCCAATATTAAAGACTGGTCTCTCCGAGTTGAGGGTTGATAGCAAATCATGTAATTTAATGTATTTTCTCAGCGTCTCTACTCTTTCCTGACTTTCATTCAAAGACGTTTCGCACACTCAGCATTATTATAACGAATTATCAGATTGAAACATTAAAAGCAAAACAAAAATGTACTATGAAATGTAGCTGTAAACAAGAAGCACGCCCCTCCCCCCCCAAAAAAAAAAAAAAAAATAATAATAATAAATAAAATAAAATAAAGAATTCAACCGCATATAGATATCCTATTCTTTTGTGTGGCTGTACTCTGTTGTGTGGACTACTGGGGAGTTGGATGACTAGTTTTCACATTTCGTAGAGTTAATAAAGACCAGGAACAGTTAAAGTACACTCTCATGAAGGGTGATTAGTGTCTGGACTTGAACACTCTCACAAATTGGACGTCATCGTTCTCAGTTTTTCTGTCACAGAGGAAAATCCAAACCACTTATTGCTGCAAAGGGTACCACAACGGCCTCCATTAAAATTGCTAATAATTAATTAATCGATTTGTTCGCCATATAAAACTGCTCAATGCATGATCATGTTCTTCGATCGGCATTCAGACAATAGTTGCTTTACCACTGAAGAATCGATACAATTGAATATTTGGGCGTTAATTGACTGTGTCTCAATCTACATTTGAGGTGTGCGGAAGTGAGCATTTGTAACATATGTGCCAAAAATAATCCACTGAGATGCCAGATAAGCCTACATGTAGTAAATTGAAAAAGAGAAAAAAAAAAAAAAAAAAAAAAAAAAAATTATATATATATGCATGATAGGCCCCTAGCTACGAATTATTTCTTATTGACATTCCGGATCAGAGAATCTGCACTCGTTGGTCGACGAGGTGCGTGGAAGTGCCTTACATGGAACGACACAATTCTTGTTGAACCGAACGGGTGCTCAGCGTCTCAAAACCAGACAACATTATCCCTGTCCGATATTATTTCGATGCTATAATAATCAACACAGTGGAATTTCGAGATATCTGCCAGCTGGCACCATATTCTACACACTTGATCGATTTCGCAGGCGTCCGTGCAATCCTTCACAATAACGCCTTTGGTTAAAGCCTGACGAGCTAATTGAATCGGAGGCTCAAACCGGCGAACAATTAAATTTGGTATTTAAATTCTGAAGCATAGCTTATTATAACAGGTTCGTAGGCCTATGCTATTGTAGTAAAACAACCTGACTCTTGGAGAGATACGTATAACATTGTATAACTTGCCTCTGAATCCCATTTGACAATTGAAGAAACGGTAGTTAACGAGTGGTATGTGATTAGATTATTGTTCGGAAATTATTGATCATAACGCACCCCACGTAGAGATAAAAAAAAAGTATAAAATTTAATATGGTCAATTAAGATGATTGGACAAGCTCTTTTCCAAATGGACAAGCTTCTATTGCAAATTCCGGTTTCGAAAAACGCTCAAATTATGAACAAATCAATAAGCTTTTATCTAATTTGGGCTCGGTTTTATCTTTCTTGTACTTTCCTCACATTATTTATAGTATGAATTTTATGTCGGGCAGACGTGTATTTTATAATTCGTTCAAAACTGCGATTGGCTCTGCTCGTGGACACGCTATGACAATTTTGTTCACAATGGGGAGATTGGCCGATGTCCCATCTTGTTTATATACAAGCTAATGTTCATATCTATATCTTCAATAATACAACGAATAAATCCAAAAAGAACTAGTCACATATCGAACAAATAAAACAAATCATCACTCATAAGACAACGCGTTTTAAAATATGTTTTTATCCCAGTAAACAATTCGACCACCAATGATGAAGTTCCACAATTAGTAATGATAATTTGCTGATTTATTTATGCCAATATTCGTGGATATATAGCGAGCTTCTAGTTGAACTTATGTTCCATCAGTTAACCTGACTAAATAATAATTTGCCAATCCTCAAGCGATAACCATTATTGGCCAACATGAAGCACCCAATGAAGTTAAGGCTTAGTCAGTCAGACACCTTAGCCTGAAGCACAAGAGCAATGGCTGGGGAACTTGATTGTTTGCCACCAATAGTCGTATACAACAAACTGCCAAGGCTGCGAGATCCTCCTGTTACTCACAAGAATGCTGACATCGCGATAGTTGTGCACGCATCTACCGACTCCTGCGCACATGTTTGAGTCACTGGAAAAGACGAGAGAGGAAGACAGCGTGTAAAGTGTCGAATATGCATTAGTGAAATCGTGACTTTTCGTCTTTTAAAATGAAATCATGGCATATTAATATCATTGATGTTTTGCGGTGCGGGTAAATTTCAAAGGGTAAAATAATTATTGAAATCTTCCAAATCTGATTTTCTGAGGCTATTTCTGGGATGGGCGATTTGGAGTTTCATCGTTGTTGCTCTTCGAAAAGGTTATCGTGGGATGTCGTTATTGACGGGGAAGTTATTGTGGTTGAAATTAGGGTCTTCTTTTTTGTGATGAATTGTTTGCATAGCGTTAAATATTCCGTCAACGGTGCACTGGGGTTTGGAGCTAAGTATGGGGTGAGTGGTGAATATTGGTAATGCAATTGAGTCACGTCACATACCCACATTCCCCAATGGAGACTGTTTGATGAGAACTGCTGCTACCGCTAAGGGTCACAGGGTATATGAACTCTGAAGGTCGTCTCGGATTTGGCATTCTTGGAAGTGGAGTTGTGAAGTGCGAACACCTACGAGAGTGATTTTAATGATTGCTAATAAACATTATATGCAATTTAAATAAATAATATTGCTATAATATGTGTAGTTGAGTCTTACGTCACACACGAAAGGTCATTGTCTCCAACAATGCAATCTATGGAGGAAAATGAATTATATAATTCCCCTTTTCATAAATGGCAGCTACCAAGTGTCGTTTGCTGGGAACCTTGTGCTTTTTGCACAGAGTTCCAGATACAGTAGCCAGGGACGGCATCTCCAGTGGCGGGATCTGTCGTTTCTTCAAGTTCGATGCACTGAAGAGTGGCATTCTCTGAAGAAATATGATAAAGTAGCCGAAGTAAGGACTTGATTCCAGAATTGAGTTGAATACATGTACAAGAAAAATCAAACAACTCGATCAATCAGTCATTCTTAAATTTTACTAACTTATCAATACACCCGACAGAAGAAGGTATAAAACTATAAATTAAACTCAACTTGCAGTTGTAACTTGCAACCACCCCTAATATACCTGATGCATTTCTGAACTTCTGTTGGGGGTGACCCCCGAGTAATTTGATCGGAATCAAGCGATACTCACCTTTCAATCCGAGTTCGGTCCTATTCTTGAACAAATTTGGATAAAGCGACTTGATGTCTTCCCAGGTGACGGATGCTGGGTCCAACCCACACAGAGCACCTAGCGTCGTGACGTCACCTTCCTCTTCTGACGAATCCCCTTGTTCGTGTGAACTGTCCAACTTCTCCTTTAGATGTCCAAATTTCTTACCTTTTT
>KB311660.1:57983-96752 GCA_000328365.1 Capitella teleta | reverse complement strand
GGTCTGATTCAAATTTGAAGGTTAAAGGTCAAAGGTCAGGTCACAACGATTTTTCAAAGTCTCAAATTGGATCGCTTCTAGCTCACTGATTAATTGAGCTGTTCCCTTGCAACATACATCAATCGATCCAACGCGTTAATATGTACAGCAATGCTAGGCGCTGTTACTACTCTCAGATGCACCGTTCTTGCGTAATCTTGCATAATAGTAATTACAACTTTTTAAAATGCAAATATCTTGGTTGTTACGCGGGTTGTGGCATTGAAATTTGCAAAGTAAATTGCTAGCATAGTCATCTTATGTAATTATAAGTTTAATTGAGGTTGCATAAAGGTCAAGGTCATTGTGGTAATTATAGCATTTAATTGCATAAATTGATGATTATTTCGAATTTCGTAAATTTTGAAACTTTTCTGAGTTGCATAGTACGTGTGCTGTCGAGTCTTAGAAGAAAATGTGATAATTCAGAATATTTGTGTGTTTACGGTCGGAACACATATTAGGCAACACTTAGCCAATTTCATTGCTTCGGTATTCTGTTGAACAAAGTTTGGTACTGATTATGTTGAATTCGCTCATGTCTGTCAATTAGTAAGTTGCACTCATTAATGAAGCAAGTTATTTCGAATTACCACTGAAAGTTTGAAGGTCAAAGGTTAAAGGTTAAAGGTCAAAGGTTAAATTCGTTTGATCATTAAACTTTTGTTGTCATCAAATTTGGCCAATTATGACGTTCTTTAATTGACGGTCAAATGTTAAAGGTCAAGGTCGCAGTGATTTTTCTAAGTTGTAATTTTGGTCGACAATAACTCATTGACTAGTAATTCTAGCAATTTGTAACTGCCCTCAAATGATTCAGTGCATTAAGATGTGAAATAAAGCTCGAAGTATTATGGCTCCTAGAAGGACCGTTCTTGCGTAATTATGCGAAATAGCAATTATGACTTTTTCAAATGCTGATATCTCAATGGTTATGTAAGTTGTGGACTTGAAATTCGCAGAGTATATGCCACGCATACACCTCTTAAGAAATCCTGATTTTAAATGAAGTTGCTTGAAGTTCAAGATTATTGTGGTCATTAAAGCATTTAATTGCAAAATTGATTATTATTTTGAATTTGTTTGATCATTAAACTTTTATTGCCATCAAAATTGGCCAATTATGACGTTCTTTAATTGACTGTCTGATGGTATACTGCAATGATAATTGGCATAGCCTATTTCAATATAATAAGTTCACTGCGCATAGCAAGTCTACTGGGCTGAGCCCGGCTGATCTCTGATAGAGCCATAAATATGTCAACTTCTGTCATGATGAAGATTGGGTTAGACCATTTGGCGAAATGAATGGTTCTGCACAGCCTATATGCTGTAGTGTTGACAATCCTTGTAATTGTTGGATTGCATTGGTTTTCATTATACATTAAATGATATTGTAAAATCATGTCAGGTGGAAATGCATATCTATATAACTCATTGGTTGCGTGAGTGAGTGATGGGGTTTTACGGCTCCACCCAATCTGATCGGATGATACGGGCGATTGGTTGCGCAATTGTGCTGTAAATCATAAATTGAAGCATATAATATAGTTTGGTATCATGAACTAATATTGCTACAATTAAAGGGATGAAGAACTGAATTTTAAATGTTCTATTGACTCATAGCACCAATTGATAGCATTCCGTGCCAAAAACACCACGCCTGGATGCAAGCGTAAGGAAATAATGCATTTCGAATATCGGGGTTAGCATTGGGCCTATGGGAGAATGGCTTCCATTACAAAGTATAGGAGGCAAACATCAGCTGAAGGCTTGCCGTGATTGGTCCCGTTCCCCTCGTGAAGCTATCGATTTCAGCCAATCAGAGCAGATCATCTTCGCCATAAAAGGACATCTTTGTTGTTTACGAAACGAAAGCGCATGCGTGGTGCACTCTGGCTGACCTTTTCATTGTTTCAGGATGAGAAACATGGTAGGTGTCCTAGAAAATCGCTTGTTAAAATAAGAAAAATAGCGAAAAATATTTTTTTTTCGCGCCTGACTGGTGTCAAAATGATTATTCTATCTATTTCCGAAAATAAAATAAAAAAATATCCAGGGGTTTAGTCGCAGGACACGCTGATATGACGAGGCTCATTGTAAAAGATGGGGAACTCGGTGTTTCATCAAAGCGACTGACGTCACGCCTAATTAGCAATATATTTCCGCGAAATCGTTAGGGATGATATTCTTTGTGTGGGCCAGGCATATGAATCATTTTTGGTGCATCAAATAACGACTCAAAGTCCATTTTTAACCAATTCTCCCTCCCTTTAAGCTCATGTGTCCTTGATCAATGTTCATCATTAGCTTAATTAAAAATTTTCCTTTATCACATCTCATTCTGCGAGTCTGATTCAAATTTGTAGGTTAAAGGTCAAGGTCACAGCGATTTTTCAAAGTCTCAAATTGGATCGCTTCTAGCTCACTCAATAATTAAGCTAGGGTCTTGCAACATACATTAATCGATCCAGCGCGTTAATATGTACAACAATGCATGGCGCTGTTACTGCTCTTAGATGCACCGTTCTTCCGTAATCTTGCATAAATATATAGTAATAATAAATAAATAGTAATTGAGACTTTTTAAATGCAAATATCTCGGTTGTTAAGCGGGTTGTGGCATTGAAATTTGCAGAGTATATTGCTAGCATAAACATCTTACGAAATTATGAGTTTGAATGAAGTTGCACTAAGGTCAATGTCATAGCAGTAATTAAAGCATTAAATTGCATAAATTGATGATTATTATCAATTTAACGAGTTTTTGCTACTTTTTGACTTGAGTTAATCGTGTGCTGTCGAGTGTTCAAAGGAAATTTGATTTTTTAGATTATTTGTATGTTTTTTGTCAAAATGCATTTAAGGCAAAATTGGCCAATATCGTCGCTATGGTATTCCAATGAGCAAAGTTTGGTACTGAATATTTTGAATTCGCTCATGTCTGTCAATTAGTAAGTTGCATTTATTAATGGAGCAAGTTATTTCGGATTAACTCTGAAAGTTTGAAGGTCAAAGGTTAAAGGTCAAGATCGCAGTGATTTTTCTAAGTTGAACATTTGGTCGCCAATAACTAATTGACTAGTAATACTAGCAACTTGTAACTGGCATCAAATGATTCAATGCATCAATATGTAAAATAAAGCTCGGAAGTATTATGGCTTCTATAGGCACCGTTCTTGCGTAATCTTGCATAATAGCAATTATGACTTTTTCAAATGCCGATATCTCTATGGTTATGTAAGTTGTAGACTTGAAATTCGCCGAGTATATGCCACACATACACCTCTTACGAAATCCTGATTTTAAATGAAGTTGCTTGATGTTCAAGATCACTGTGGTCATTAAAACATTAAATTACAAAGTTGGTTATTATTTTGAATTTGTTTGATCATTAAACTTTTATTGCCATAAAAATTGGCCAATTATGACGTTCTTTAATTGACTGTCTGGTGGTATAATGCAATGATAATTGGCTTAGCTTAATTCAATATAAGTCCACCGCACATAGCAAGTCTACTGGGCTGAACCCAGCTGATCTCTGATAAAGCCATAAATATGTCAACTTCTGTCAACATGCAGATTGAGTTTTTCCTTGTGCCGCATTGGATTGTTCTGCACAGCCGGTATGCTGTAGTATTATAACAGTCCTTGTAATTGTTGGATTGCATTGGTTTTCATCATACGTTAAATGATAATGTAAAGTCATGTCAGGTGGAAATGCATATCTATATAGCCCATTGGTTGCGCAATTCTGCTGTAAATCATAAATTGAAGTATATACTATATATAGTTTGGCATCATTAACAAATATTACTGCAAATACGTTAATGTTTCCTTGGTCAATGTTCATCATTAGCTTAATTATAAAAAAATTTCCTTGGTCACATATCTGATTGATTCTTGTTTATGATTTTTTTTTTACTATAGATAGAGTAATTATGAGATGAATCAATGAAAGAAAGGTGTCAATGTCATCAGCTCCATGCCATGAGATGGAATAAACACCAACTGCTCCAAAATTTCCGTGCAGGACTAGCCCAGTCCAGTTCTTAGCTTTTCTACTATACCCCCCCCCCCCCATGGTCCGTGGTAACTCGAAGCCCATAATTTCACTAATATGAGATATGGCGTTTAGATGCGTTATGATTCGTCATGAAGACTGTGTTGGTGCTTTTCATAACGCATATCTGATGTGCATTCGTATTTTGGATAAAGGGAATATTATCTCTACACTATATCAATGGATTATCAGCCACATATATTTGATGAATAGTCAATCATCTACCATGTGTACCTTGTAATTACCATCATCAGAGCATTTAAGACGTGAAAATTTCACGTTATGACTATTTTTAATTACCAGCGTGCGTTCGTTTCGAGGTAGTTGATCGCACACCGGAAGCAGGCGCTGCCAGAGAATAAGGTTGCCTGTTGACTGAAGGTCAGTGATTAATATGCTCGAAATGCCCTCTCCAGATTACCAAATTTGTACAAATAGGGTGTGCTTGGTATCCATGCATATTTTGCCACCTGTTAAAGCCATTTTAATTTCCTATAGCCGTTTTATTATTGCCATAACCGGCTATCATGTATGATATTTGCCACCAGAAAAAAGCATCATGATCACAGCCTACAGCCTACAGGGGGTCTTACCAGTGAGCGAGCAGATATGGACAAAACTCAATGCAGTGAATGCTTTCTGTCTATATATATAATATCAAGGGAAGTCACTGATTCGCGCCAATCTTAGGACGCTTGTTTCGAAAGCAATCTTCTCCTCAAAAGAAGGAGGCGAAACTTCGAATCTGGCAAGATGACCAATAAATTAAATGAAACCTAATTCCACAAGTGTAACTGATCTGATTATCAGTTACAGTTTGGCATTGTCGCCCCAATAGCGGACATTGTGGTTTATTATTGAGAGGGGACCGTTGAATCGAATGACCCGAGATGGCCGAAATGGGTATAACTTATGTGTTACCAATACCTGATAATATAACAAGAGTTCAAGTTACTTAAAAACACAATAAAATTGGCAATTATAACATCGTCGGCCGAGAGCGCTCGGGTTGTGAGTTTCCGGTGTTGTGAGCATGCGCAGAAGATGTAAACAATAGCACGTTTCCTGGGCACCTAACGTTATGACATAGATGTCGTAAACATTATGACCGTTATGATTCTCATCATTCTTATGATTCTAGGGGAAGCTGAACATGCTGGATGTTTTCCTACGTTTTTGCCTTCATCAACTTCACAATCGGCGACAGGCAGATAACATAGTGCTGAATTGGCTTCTCTCTCATCGTTACCTTTAAAGTTAACATTAATCTCTGGTGACAACAATTTAATGTGCTTGCGAACGTATTTCATTATTGATAAACAGACTCATGTGCGACCACGTCTTATTGTTGTTGAAGCAGTCACATGACGTGATCATGTGATATAAACACAAAATGACAAATTAGCCGAAGCGTCATCCTTTCGAAAATAAATTCGCATTTTCTTATTTGTAGCCTAGGTGTGCAATGCTTGCAATGGCTCTCAACGAGCACGCGCTATGCACAGGGGGTCTTACCAGTGAGCGAGCAGATATGGACAAAACTTAATGCAGTGAATGCTTTCTGTCTATATATATAATATCAAGGGAAGTCACTGATTCGTGCCAATCTTGGGACGCTTGCCTCGAAAGCAATCTTCTCTTCAAAAGAGGGAGCCGAAACTTCGGATCTGGCAAGATCACCAATAAATGAAACGATTGACACCAATAATATCGTACGGCAACGCCTAATTACTAATTAATTGGCCAAAAATCCAATCAGTTGCAAAACGACTAGTTACGGGTACGATGCATCCATTTTGTCGGACCGCAGCAAATTTTCAGCCCGCAGCGAACTCACGATCACTAAATGTCGAAGTAAAATCCTTAAAACCGGAATTGAGCTGCAAAAGTGTAGAGCTTATGATACATTCTTAATTGAACAGATTGGCTTTAGAGTGAAACATCCTGTCTGTAATTGTCTCTCGAACAATAAAAGCTATTCTGAGAGTCAAATTGAGCATGAAATAGGCTAGAAAAGGAAAGGAAGACACATTGCATTTAAGTAAGTTGACTTGACGGGAATTAGCAGACGACACATACAGCGCCCTCTGGTGTATATGTTTAGAATCGTTTTATATACCTCACAACATGTTGTGTTATCTATCTAATAACTTTAGAATTTATAACCAGTATTTCGAACTATAAGATTATCTGAATGCTGTTATATGCATGGAATAATTTATAAAATCATACTGCTGGATTGAAATCATGGAATCAATGCTTTCATTAAATGCATTTCTCAGCTGGACTATTATTGATCAATCACTGAGCGGCTTGTTAAGGCGAAGGTCGAATGTTGCAGCCATCGTACCTGTTGCTGGTCGTTTTGGAAATGAACACATTTTTGTGCAATTAATGACTAATTAGTCACTGCCGTGCGGAGTTTTTGGTGTCTATAGGTTCATTTATTCATAATCTTACCAGATCCGAAGCCTCAGCCATCTCCCCGTGAGGGAAATGTAGCTTCCGAGGCTTTATTATTGTTATTCTGAGAAATCAGTGACTTCCCTTGATATTATTATATACTGTCTAGAAGGCTGCATAGGCACTTCATGTATCCAGAGCCCACTGGTAAGACTCCCTGTTATCATGATGATGATCATAATCAATAAAAATCATTAGCTGACATACTTATACTACAGCGAGACCCACGGGTCCCGCTGTACGGTAAACGCATTCAAGCCCGGTTTGCGAACCACGATTTCTAGAATTCTACACTTGTAATGAGATTTATGAAGGTACCAGGCGCTGCAGAGTAATGTAAGGTAGAGTCTGGTACCAAATTGCGTCGGAAACCAGTCCCATAAACCTACTTAATCAATAATCATTATAATTCTTCAGTGAAATCTGACGAGTGTGTGACAAGGCCGGGCACTGACTGTATTCTGCGTAGGATGGTAGTACATGTATCCACTATGCAGGATAAAGAGCCCTTGGTATTTATCAACAAGAGTTTGCAAAGTCTGGTTCATCTCTTGTGTTCGACTGTTCGTGCGCCGTGTCACCCGAATGGGTTGCATGGGGACACGTATAACCCAATCTTATCTCAATATTATTGCGGTTGCTATGCATAACTTTCTATGGGAGTACGGAAGATGGAGATTGTTGGTGTCTTAGGCCTTCAAAATAAGAGCCACTGACGGTGATGGTGAGATTATGGTCCTGACCCTGGGTTTCTATCTCTTTCTTCACAATTGTAATGTCCAGGTTCATGGACAGAATTATCCTGTTATCCTAGAAATGCCACAGCAGCCAATCATTACAGAATTCCCTGAAATGTACGGCGTCGTGCAACTTCAGAAAAAGAGGTGCATGTAACCAGTTTTGAGTCATACGGCTGAGAATGCATTTTGAAACACTGAAGAGCAAGGCTCCAGTGCCCATCCATGATGATGTCTCATCTCCTTATTTTGCCAATCGCATAGGCCATAATGCCAAATATTGCAGCGTGGCATGAAAAATGAGTACCCGTACTTCAGGCTTGAAGCAATTATCTGACCAAGAGTGCCTTCAGCCTATTGTACAGTTGTACCTGCGACTAACGAACACACCTCTAGCGAACAGTCCTCTCTAACGAACGATTTTCTTTGGACGCAACTCACTCCCATGTTAACCAATAGGAAATCACTCCTGAGCAGCGAACACCCCGAAACGCGAACAACGAACAGCCCCCGGAGAAATAAAATAAAATTTTACATTTTTTTTCAATTAACAGATAATAAAAATCTTGTGGCAAATGCACACAGTACACTAATAACGATGTTCTACGGTGTTTAGCGGGTATATAGGTTGCTGTAATTATACATGCGAGCTGTTGTGTGCCTGTTCGCAAGTTAATAGAATTTCGCTGAGACGGACATGTGCACGGCGCCTATAACACCTGAAGGGTTAGCTCCCCAAGGTGCTACGCTACGGCTTGGGGAGCTACTGAAGGGTGGTTTTTTAAAGGCTCGTAAGGTATTTAGCCCCGTCTCACGCTCGGAGGCGACGCACGTTTCAAAGAGATGGAGTAGAGTTACAGCTCCATCGATGGAGATTAACTTATTACAGATTTTATTGAAAGATAAATGATTCAATAAACTATGAATAAACATTATACTTCATTGCTGTTATTGTTGATTGCTGAATTGATGCAAAGCTAGGATGAGTTACCATAGTGACCTAATTTTGCCCAACCTTGACTAACGAACACCCCCGAACTACGAACACTTTATCTTGGATCCATCACTGTTCGTTATTCGCAGGTACTACTGTAGTTCAATTCTGTAAGCCCTGACATACTTATTTCTACTTCAGTGAACCAAACTGCAACCATGAGTGACTTCGCGAATGGGAAGCCGATGAAGTACCCATACACTGTGTTGGGCAGACTGGCGCGTTTCCCCTGGGCATACCACTGGCAGCACTCTCAGGTGACGAGGGCAGTCGCTTACTCCATCGTCATTTGTGCTCCTCTCTTCATGTTCATCGACAAGACTGGTAAGTGATTAATTACACGTCAAAAGGATCTGAACATGTTGCTGTTTTACAGTGAACATGACTGAGAATAGAATAATCTGGGACGCTAAGCGAAAGAACAGGCAACGTGAGTACATTATTGTCTCTCCATTCATATCGTTGCACGGGGTCAACCATCTTAGTCACCCTCTAACAATTAAATGGTGACATCATGTACTGATTCCTTTTCTTCATCAGACGATCCTTTCCCCACGATGGACCACAGGAAAGATTTGTGAAGAGCGTCTATTTCATCTGGATTTTGACAAAATGGATTTTCGTCAATATTAGTAATGGGCTATACCGTAGAATATTCCCATGAAAAGCTTGTTACCATGAATAAATATTATTGATGAAATCTTGTGAATCTCCTTTTTACTCGTATTCTTTCCTCACATGTTTCATCTTTGGATTTGTTGCAACTTGCATCTCCTCAGAAGACTGTCTGCCAAAAAAGTGTGTCATGAGATCCTAAAAGCGTTAGATGGCGGAGGACAAATATCGAAATTGGCTCAAATGTGAAAGCCTTACCCTTAATTTTGTTCATCACCTTGTCTTCATTGTGTAACACCCAGTTGGCCTCTCCAACCGACTGGTGGTGTGACGTGGTCTGCTCGTTAGACAATGGCTTGTCTTCAGTTTTGTGTGATGATTAAGGATCAGTACATGTAAGTCAATTTGGGAATTCCGGTAAATGACAACTGTGGTGTGGATGTCCACAGGCAGAAGAAGTTCCCTAACATATCTGAATTAATTTTGATGTAAGCTGACCACTGTCCGTATTATCTGGGAATCTTAGCATTTTGGATACATAACCTTGCACATGTACTGTATAGTCGCTTACATGTACAGTTGTATATTGTACGAGGTATATCAAAGATACTCCATTAGAGAGTATCTTTGGTATAACGATCCTCGAATATTCAGATGCAAATTGAAATGTGATTCTACTGAAACTCTTCTCTTTCATCCACAACGTCATCATTATGAAGATGGCGCCCATGTGGGTGCGTGGCCCTAATCACTATTATTATTTAAAAATGTAAGACTATAGTTCCAAAATTCAGCAGACTGCATTGATACATAGATATGGAAACCAGCTAAGGACTATAATATACATACCAGATGAGTCATGACTCCAGGCACAGGCTCAAGACACTATAATTATTGTATATATACAACGCCACAACGGTATTCACCAGCAAATAACTTACAGCTTAGCGTGCGTAGGCACTCTTTTTAAGTTCTTTAATTGTCGCTGGTGCATGGCATGTTCACAAAATAACAAATTAAGCCCAATCTGATCTCAGCATAACAATTTTAATTTCGAAGTTTTTCATTGAAAATGCACAGAGTACATCATAACTACATGTATTATGATATCATGCCTGTTATCTCACGAATCCTATAATACGCGTACTTCTGAAAAATCAAAATGTCTTATCTAGTACATTGTACTTTGTGCATGCAATTGCCACGATACATGTATCTAGAATGACTTTACCTGCATATCAACTTCCTCTTAGTAATTCAGAAAATGAAAGAAGTGTAGAAGAATGTAGAGACGATGTGAGCACAAACTGAAATTTTGAATCAGCGGAAAACGGAAGTTGATATGCAGGTAATTTGAATAATGAATGTTCATTACGTGACGTCACTACTTTGTGTGTAAAACCTGTTGATTTCTACAGGACATCATTTCATCGCCAATTCCGCTCGCTGCGACTTATTTATCCGACTCACTTCGAGGGTTGAGTATTTTAGCAATTGTCTTCTGCTCAGGTCGGTTCATTTCACTAAAATGTTCAGGAATTTGGCAAAGATTGGTCGCTCCGCCTCATTTTCACAAGCACCACAAAACTTGAAAACATGTGAGTTAACTATCATAACATTTTGTTTCATCCACGCTCTGTAATTTCTGTATTACTCAATTATTTGAGCGATAATTGACAATGTTTTCAATGAATCATTCCGTCGTCCCACAAATTGATCTTTGATTTTGACGAGTTTGCCGAGCAACTTTTATTCCGTTGTTGTTTTTGTTTTTTTTTTTTTTTTTTTTTTTTTACGAAATGTTATTATTGCGCTTTATTGAGGCCAATTTAGACCCCGAAACTACCAGAAGCCAGGAGAGCAATTTGTAGCTCTCCTAAAAAGCAGTAGGCGAGCAATTTTCTTCGAGGTCTCAAAGAAAACCTCCTTTTAATGTCAGAAAAATGCCAGGATTCTTTATTATCCAGACTAGACAAAAGTTGACTGAGAGAAACAAGTAAACAAATGCTACATATGAAGAAAAAAATATGGAAGGAAAAAAAAATAATAATAATAATAATAAAAAGAAGAAGAATGTTGAGCATTTGTAGCTGCGCTCCAGTGCAATAATATAATTTTAGAGTAGGCACAGCTTGCGCGCTGCCTGCATGCGCTATCATATATAAGTCGGTGCTCTCGACGAATAAACGCTTTTGAAACCTCTGACTCGAAATTCTGTTTTAATTGGGCTGAGACTCCGTTAAGCTCCGCCAAGGGGCTACGGACGAGCCCTGGGGACCCACGAATCTACACGTTTACTACTTAATACCATTGTGTCATGTGAATTAATCACAAAGACAGTGTCCAATCATTTGTACTTGAATTAATAGGGCAATATATGTGCTTATTAAAATAAGAAGTATACAAAAAATACTGAAATGAATGAGCATCAGATTATCACCAAAAAATTACAAGTTTTTAAAATGCAAAGAGATCATCTCCATCCACATGATCATCACAATCAATTTCACACATCTCATCTTCACTTTGATCTTCATGATCAGAATCCATCATCAGTGAAATGTGAAAGTGAAATACCAGCTGAAAAACGGAAGTGTAAACAACTTCACAATAAGCGATGCTTGGTCTTTTCCGCGAGCTCGGCGGGAAAGCCGAGGTGCGATCGGGAGTTTCCGTCACACATTCTCTAGAGATATTTTCGTGTTTTCCTATTCAGATTAGAGTCAATATATTTTTTCTGATGAACTTGGTTACATTAATGGAAAGCACATATTCTCCCAGTTTAGGAAATACTAAAATGATGATTGTGGGTGGAACCGCATTGTGTAACACTCAGTTGGCAGCTGGAACCGTTTTCGAGAAACGAGGGAAAACGCAACGATAGTGTAATTGTTCTTGAATGATAATTTTTTCGTTTCATCAAATCCATTTCATCGATCGTCGTACTCCCAAAAGAAAATGGCGGCAATTAACCAGCTGAAATCGCCGTTGCACATTCTGTATGTTCTGTGCTAGAGATCGGCTGTCGTTGCAGGCGCACAATTTTGGCGCGAGTGATTTTCTCAGGGCAAGGCCATTGTCTAACGAGCAGACGACTAGACGGAAGTCTACTTCAATAAGCATACAGATGAATTCTATTTTGCCTGGTTACTGCATTTCCTGCTGACGTTATGATCATTACATGTATATCATGAATTGGCGTCACTTTTAATCGTCATAACCCCAATTCCCATAGCACTAGATGTAACACAGTGATTATACATGTATATATCTCTGGCATATTCATCCATGTTAGATTTGTTCATGTATACGCACAAATACAGAGTGGGTCAAAAGTAGTCTTATCTACTCCATGTTATAAACAAAATTTAAAATTTACTAAAATTTATCCATTATTCCAAAACATTAATACCTGATATGGGTTGACTAGGTTATTATGTACCCATTTATACAAATAAAATAGAATTAAACGTAAATAATATTTTTGAATGAGGGAGGGACATTTAAATTCGAGTGGTAAGTGATCGCGAACAGCTTCTGTGCGCATAATCACTAATCATGTTTGCGAAAACCCGGGATAAATAGCCGAAAAATATCATAGCGCATTTCCATCAAATGCAAGAGTCATAGCATGTGATGAAATGATTTGCAGATCAACGTTTGGTATACCAGAATGGCTTATATTCATTTATAATCATGAAATGCTTTCACTTAACGCCAACCTTTTAGTTCAAATACTTGTATTTAGGCTATTATGTAATATGTAACCCACCTAAAAGGTCATGGTTCGCAGGTCAAGGCCTAGGCTATTGTAATTGTAGTTCTTCTTGGTTACCAAATTGTGACCAAAAAATAGATATTTATGCAAACAGCAGACTTGCTAGGCCTACTTTCGAATTCGTCTTGAGATGTTCATCTTCTAAATATTTGTTTATGCATGCAAAAAAAAAGACAAAAACGTGGCAAGTTAGGTATGTGATAATGCAGAATATAATTATTGTCTGTATAATTTCATTATCCTGATGCATATTATGTGTATTCATATTATAGCGTCGCATAAGAGACACACGGAGACTTGTGTCGCACTGAACACTGATTTATTGAGAGGAATAAGAGTTTATATATGTCAACTCACAATAGCCGCTATTGTGAGTTCAGAAATTAGAGACGAGATGAGTTGCGAAAATTTTATGCGGTGCGAAAAATTCCTGTTCTACTTTATAATTGTGTGTATAATTTAATTCTAGTGATATATGCATATACTTGAATATTTCCAGCAACTGTTCACCTGCAGCCAGTAAGAGCCATGTCCGCTCTTCCCAATTACAAGTTTGAGACCCTGAAGGTTACATCTCCAAAAGAGTTTGTCTACGAAGTGACCCTCAACCGACCAGATGCCCTTAATTCAATGAACAAAGAATTCTGGTAGTAAGTACAAAGCCATGTATACCGATTGTAAGTTCCAACTCATTTGGGATTTCATATTCAGTTTACTTAGAACATAAATAACAAATGAAGGTATTTGTTCAATTTCCAGTGAGGTACCTGCATGCTTCAACCAGATCTCCACTGACACCAACTGCAGAGCTGTTGTAATCACAGGCTCTGGTCGCCTCTTCACAGCTGGTAATGATTAGTATTTAGATATTTCTTCAACTGTTCAGTTAACTTTCTTTGCTACAACAGGTTTGGATTTGTCAAGTATTGCCGAGGTGGTTGCGTTTGAGGAGGACGAAGATGTAGCACGCAGATCCATGAAGATCATGCCCACGATCAGAGATTTTCAAAAGACATTCACAGCTATCGAGAAGGCATGAGGTTTAAAGTTCAAGTGCTTTTGTTCTGATGAGTTTTGCTTACAGTGTAATAAGCCGGTAATTGCTGCTATCCACAACGCATGCATTGGAGGTGGGGTCGATTTGATAACATCGTGTGATATCAGATATTGCACCAAAGATGCCTTCTTCCAGATCAAGGTTCATTATAGCATTGAAATTAGAAATATATATTTCATGATGGTTTGAAACAGGAGGTTGATATCGGTTTGGCAGCTGATGTAGGCACTCTGCAACGCCTGCCTAAAATTGTCGGCAATGACAGCTTGGTGCGTGAGCTGGTCTACACCGCTCGCCGTTTCCAATCTGATGAAGCTCTGTCTTTCGGACTTGTGAGTCGAGTGTTTCCTAATCGCGACGCTTGCGTCAGCGGAGCTATCGAGATGGCTGAGCTGATTGCATCCAAAAGTCCTGTGGCTGTCACAGGTTCAAAGGTCAATATGGTGTACTCCAGGGACCACGGAGTACAGGAAGGCTTGGATTTCATTGTAAGTATTTACGCTTGCACGGCTTGATGACATAACATTTTTTTATTTTTAGGCTGTGTGGAATCAAGGTATGTTGCAGTCAGAGGACGTCATGAAGGCTGCCATGGCATCTATGCAGAAAGAAACCCCAAAGTTCTCCAAGCTCTGATGAGGACGACGTGTTGTATCAAGAATTTATTATGTCAGCTGAAATATGTTGAATTGTTTTGTACCAGGCGTAAATTGCACTGAATCAGTGTCATTGAACCATACAAAACTGTGAGAAACTTTCTCATCATTTTTAGCTTTCCTGCTCTGTGATGTTATGCTAAAAATATATTAATAAAAGAATTTGACAGTGGAAAACTTGTTCATGCATTGATAAATTTCGCATGTATGTCTATTTGATGGACTTGAAGAAACTATTATAGGCTATTTATAGTATAAAGCACCAGCATGGCAGTTTTCATTGAACTGTTAGTATTGCGAAGTTTTCTTTAATCTGTCTTAAATTCCGACTGATCACGTGACTTTTATAACATAAGATAAGATTATTTTATTCGCCCGAAGGAATGATTTTGCCAAACAGATAATGAGTAAAATGAATGATGAATATGACAATTAAGCCATTAATGATGATAATAATATTAAATAGGTTGTGAATTAATGAGTGATTGCGGAGGGCACAAAGGTCTGACGAAGCCTGTTAGTTTTGGCTTTTAGTGCTCTGTATCGTCTGTCAGATGGCAATCGCTGAAAAATGTAATGCAGCGGGTGAAGGGGTTCGCGTATAATCTTTTTGGCCCGCATGATTGTTCTTTGGCGATGTGATACTCCCCAGGGTTGCACGGTGGTGTTCATGATTTTGCCGGCGATGCGTTGAACTCGGCTGATGTTGTTTCGGTCTTGGGCGGTGCATCTGCCACCCCACACCGTGATGACAAAGAGGAGAAGACTGTCGATTGTTGCTGTGAAGAACAGCTCTTGCAGGTGACGGTCCACATGGAATTGCCTCAGTTTCCGTAGATGGTACAGCCGGGCTGAGGCTTTCTTGCACTGGGTACTGATGTGAGATGTCCATCTTAAGTCGGATTGAATAGTTATGCCGAGGTACTTGTACGTTGTCACTTGCTCGATGGGTTGACCCTTGATAATGATGGGTGTGATGATGGTGTTATGAGTGCGGAAATCGATGCACATCTTCTTGGTTTTCGTGATATTTAATTTCAGATCGTCGTTGTCGCATTGGTCAATGAAATGCGAGACTGCATCCGTGTACAAATGTTCTTTGTCGGGGCTGAGTAGGGCAACAAGCGCGGTGTCATCAGCGTATTTGATGACCCTAGTCTCTTGAGACGTTGCTCGGTGTTCATCGGTGTAAATCGTGAAGAGCACGGGGGAGAGGACACAACCTTGTGGGGCACCGATGTTGGTGTGCCTGATTGTTGAGAGCCTGATTGTTGAGAGGCTCTGGTTCACGCGTACCTGCTGAGGTCGGTTCGTGAGATAAGAGAGAATCCAATGACAAAGGGGTGGTGCAACTCCTTGGGCCTCCAGTTTAGATATTAGGACGGAAGGCCGCATTGTGCAAAATGCCGAGCTGAAGTCCACAAAGAGAACTCTGGCATATGATCCCGGAGTCTCAAGGTGCTCAGACACAAGGTGTACCATAAGAGCGCTAGCATCATCCACACAACGCCTGGCTTTGTAAGCAAATTGGTTGGAGTCCATGTTCAACTGAACCTGATGAAGCAGTCGACGCAGGACAAGTCGTTCCATGCTCTTCATTACTATGGAAGTCAGGGCAACAGGGCGAAAGTCATTCAGTTCCTTGGCAGTGGGTCTTTTGGGCACAGGAACGATGGTTGAGCACTTCCATAAAGTAGGCACGCAGCTCTCCTCGAGTGAGCGGTTGAAGAGACCAGTGAAAACAGGTGCAAGGTCTTGTGCACAAGCCTTCAGTAGACGGGGAGATAAGCCATCGGGTCCTTGAGCCTTGTCTTGCTTGATTCCCATGAAGACTCTCCTGACGTCCTCTTCTTTGAATCGGATGGGTGCAATTGCTGGCTGATCGAATACCAGGTCCTCGTCTTCCTTTTCAAATCTGGTGTAAAACACATTTAGTTCATTGGCCCATCCTTCGTCGTTGGATATTGATGTACGAGTCATCGGTTTTTTCTTGTACCCTGTGATGGTATTGAGACCACTCCAGGTCTTCTTGGGGTTGCCACTGCGGAAGCTCTCTTCAATCTTCTTCTTGTAATTATGCTTGCATTGAGCGATGATGGTATTCACTTCCTTTTGGGCCTCCTTGCACTCTTCATGATGTCCAGACATCCACAGCCTTCTTCTCTTACGGACTGCATGGATGAGGTCGTTGGTAACCCATGGGCGGTTGTTTGGATATATTTTTATTTCTTTAGTTGGGATGATGGTCTCTTCGCAAAACTTGATATAGTCTGTGATGACGTTAGTGTATTCATTGATGTTGGTGGTCGTGTCTTCGAAGATGTTCCAGTCAGTGCAGGCAAAGCAGCCACCTAACTGCTCCGCTGCATCCTCGGTCCACTGCTTGATGGTCTTTATCATTGGCTTCTGCCTCTCTAGTTTCCGGATGTAGGTCGGTAGACAGTAGATCATCGTGTGGTCAGATCTGCCGATGGGTGGCAGGTTTGTGGTCTTGTAGGCATCTTTTATGTTGCTGTATAGTAGATCGAGACAGCTGCGACCTCTTGTGTTGAAATTTACGTATTGTACGTAGGTCGGGAGGGCGTCATGTAACGAAGCTCCATTAAAGTCTCCTGTGATGACGATAGCTGCCTCTGGCTTTGTTTGTTGTATGTCCAAAGTAACAGACGCTATCGCTTCCGTGGCTCTGTTGGCATCGCCACTTGGAGGGATGTAGATCACGATGAAGACGACACAGCTGATCTCACGCGGTAGATAAAATGGTCGACACTGCACACAATCCCACACATAGGATCTCAACATCAGCTGTGCACGAAGTGTGTTTGATGACGAAGTTTGTACACCAATGTGTGTTAATGTAGGCACATACACCACCTCCGTGTCTCTTCCCGGACTGTTCAGAACGATCGCCACGCACAAGGCTGTAGTTATTCAAGGCCATGCAAGTATCCGGGATGTTGTCTGTGAGCCATGTCTCTGTGAGTAGTATGACACAACATTCACGATAGGTGTTATCATAGCTCACATTAGCTGCCGGCTCGTCAATCTTGTTATTGATAGATCTCACGTTTCCTGTAATCACAGTGGGAAGCGCCAGTCGATTCTTCTTCCCCTGCCTCCGGATCCTCCGTCGAAGGCCTCCTCGTCTGCCCCTTCTTCTCCGCATCACACAAGCACGACGACCACAGCGCTCAAAAACCCCGATCTTGATCGAAACCCAGCTGTTTGATCCGGTGCATACATTCACAACTTCAGTGTTAAGCGCAAGCAGCTCTACGCGTGTGTAAGTCAATCGAGAATGACAAGCGTCCATTTTGTTTACTGTTACAGTATAGTATCGTTTAGGGTTGACATTAATAATAAACACGTCTTAAATCAAACTGTGAACCCTCCAGATGATTCACAACGATCTTCTTAATTCACGAAGTTAATCAGAATGAAATGATGAAATGAAATGTTCAGCGAGTCGCCACAGAGCAGCGCCAAATTAAATTATATGCATTCCAGTTACTCCTACATATTTCTATGGGTGTACAGCATAGCTCAAAAAAGCAATATAATAGCAATTAACACAATATTCCTTCTTAGTGTGTCACAGTAATATAAATGTAAATATTACTAGATACTGCAGTAGTAATATCAGATACATGTAAGTGTAATTGTAACCCGCGTACAAGGTTCAACGGGTCAGGAAAATCGTCGCACAGGATAGTAGGTTTCCAGGCACGATTCGTCAACAAATTTTGCTTCCCGGGCCACCTATTCAGGAAGTGTGAGCAGTGGGGGTCTACCAGAACAGCCAAAAAACAACAGCCTTTTTAAGGGCTATCCCAAACTCAGAAGGGTTCTTTGTACACGCGTAGTACTTCAATTACTTGTACATCATACATGTATCATAGTACATGTATCATAGTATGATAACATTTTCTTCAAACTTGTCTGCACAATTGTGGATTTATATGAACGACACATAATTGACTAGTTGAGATACTTATAGGTGTACCAAGAGTCCATGTAATATCTGTTGCGTTAATTTGAGCTACATGTATTATAATAGCCACTTGATTCAGCCTCAAATTAGGCAGCCTAATTTGCCGTAAATCAGACAAACCCTCGAAGTGAAGTCTAAGGCCAGGGATCCTCATAGCCCACGGGCCTTGGAAAATACTGAACGGATAAAGGAATACATGTGCATTTAATTCAAGATTTTCTCCATTTTTTTTATCATGCATGCTGACAAGAGTCCACAATTAATAGGCCGTCAGAATGAAAGCGTTGATTGGAGCCAAACCCTAGCAATCGCCGATGGCGCGCAGCCACTGTAGGGGAGTCCGGGGCATGCACCCCCGGGAAAATGTTCAATTAGGCCTAATATTGCTAAAACATGCAAATTTGACACTCTCAGATTGATGTAAACACAATTAAATTCGTAGGAATGCACTGCTCAAATGCTCCGGTGAGAACCCTGAGTAATTGCATGTATAAAATGATATGTTGTAGGCCTATATCAAGGACTGATGAGGAGATGTCTGGCTTCATTGAACACAAAGAGAGCTTAATCAGGCCCATGAGGTGTGCGTAATTATTGCTGTGAACCGAGATGACTTCTGGCCAGATTCATCCAGGTTGCTGCCTCTCCATCTGCTGAGGAGATCTTTGAGGAAATGGCGATCTGCCTGGCTCACAATGAGGGGAGATTCTTGATCGCAAATCGTGGGTATCGCAAATCAACAAAATGGTCTCTATTTCGCTCAGTAATAATTAAGTATCTTCACAGAGAAGAACATTCATCCTCCATGGTATCATCTCGATTGAATCTGGCCCGCACTCCAGTTGGAATGGAAAATAATTTTGAGGCGAAAAAAGTTGATTATTTTTTGGGGGCTTTCATTTGTAGAGTTACCTGCTGGCCAAATTTAATAGTAAAGCATTGGGGAGGCCGCGGGCCACTCTAAGGGGCCTCGCAGGCCGGACCTGGCCCGTGGGCAGGAGTTTGGATACTCATGTCCTAGGCCTTATATGGTATCCAAGAAGTTCAGAATTTTAACAGATACTTTGCTAAAATTAATCTACTAGAAAGCTAGACGATTGGAGAGTTTGGGGATTTATCGATATATCATAATCAGTATACTAGTGAATTATCAATGATATACAAAGTTAACATACATGTACAAATTAAAGTAGCCTATTGGTCGAACCGCGGAAGAGAAAGATCGCGGTCCAAGCAAATTCAACCAATCGTAATCTATTAGCACGTCACATGGAATTTGATTATTAGTGTCAAAGTAAACACATGTCGTAAGCGATATGACTATACAACACCTTGGCGGCAACAAATAGCAATGGAAGTGCGTTATGTTTGCAATAATAACCGCGAGTTGTTGACGCGGGGTTTCTTGACAACGCGTAAACAAAATGGAGACGAAGCCAGCCGACGAAGGCAAAGAAAATGCAGGTATATCGCTGGGAATGTAACTCCAGAGAAATAATTATGATGGCACAAGAACAAATTTTATCATATGTGGTGGATTGAACTCGGACGTATTGAAATATATTGAATATTAACGACGTGAATCAAAAATATTTGACAGATTAAAATATCACGTGACGTTTTGATTTCAATTTCACTCACTGGACAATTCATGATTAAACATACTTGAACATACTTGAATCTTGGGCCATGATGTGTTTGAGTACATACTCATATAGGCCCCTCTTCAACTCTTGTGAGATATACTCAGTAAAACTGATTCTCTAAGGACATTCTGGCGTTACTCCAGGGTCCTCACCAGCCCAAAATGAAAGCCCTTATTTTCTAACATACATGTATGCGGCAAGCGCCGAAGGCGAAGGCGCGCAGCAAACCTAGCGGGGTCCGGGGGCATGCCCCCCCCGGAAATTTTTTCAAGTATTACGTTGTGAAAGTTGTGAAACTAGCCAATCTGAGTATGCCTGAAGGAATATATAAGGTAATCATGTTCCTTACTAAAACAAAATAACTAAAAGGATTTTATTCTTTTTCAAAATTTTATTCTTCGGTTTTTAACTTTGCTCCACTTATCGGCAACCTCCTGGAGGTGGGCTTCCATGTCCTGGCAGCTGGGGCCTTCCAGGGTAATCATCATAAGATTATTCAGTGTAGTGTCGATCAGCCTGTTCCTCCCCTTCCTGCGATGTGCGAAGTGCAGACCATGCCTGAAATGATTGAGTGCGTGTGTCATCTTATTCTATCACCATAATTAGTAATAAACTAACGCGAATAATTCAAATGCATGTTTGTGATAGAGAATATACTATTAGTATCCCCACTATGCTAAGTGCGCACGCTGAGAACAAAAGAGCCTCATTTCCAAGCGTTGTCAAGGGGAGCGTGCAAGCGAGGAATTTTCGCGCGCTTTTTAAGCAGTCATTCTCGGGTCGTGCGTGAGTAGCAGTGACAAGCGGTGTTCCCCCAACTGTTAAGATAATCTGATATATAACTCATGCGATACCCTGCACATATATCATAGGCTATAGATGCATACATCAAGCTGTTGCCAAGCGTTGTCAACAGGCGTGTGCAAGCGAGGAACTTTCGCGAGCTTTTAAGCGGAGTCGTTCTCGTGCCGCAAATAGGCCTACAGCATGTTTAGTAGCAGAGTAGAACATGTACACTTGTAAGTATTAGTGTATTACTATATGCCTGTGCTATTGCATTACATAACCAGAGGAAGGTATATAATTATATATTATATGCTTGTAGACTTTTTCGTTATAGCGTACAATAAGTGCATGTATATACATTCGTGTTTGAAGAAACGATCGGGAAAAGGTCGTGATATACGAATTGCATACTCAGTTTAGTAATTACTTACTCCATAATTGAACATTCCATAATAATTATAGCTCGGTTATCCGCAAATATAATTATTACATGCATGATGTACATAGATGATTAATCGCAATTGGGTACATGCATCAGCAACTGAACATTAATTACTTACCGCCATCCACTTCCTTCAACCAGGAGTACTCCTTCGACCACTCCTGGTTGAATCCTGAAATCCGATGGGCATCCCTCTTCTGCGTACCCGTTGTTGGAGCTGCGGTGGGAGGGGGACCAGGGGGTGACCGTGAGGGATCCAACCTCTGCTTCTTGACGATCCAAGATTCTAAGCTCTGCTTGCGTTTACTGGCCATAATGCGCGTAAAGAGTACGTAATGTGCGAGGAAAAAACCACGAACTGACGGGAATACAACGCTAATATAAATTGATACCACAACACAATAATCAGCGCCAAAACAAGTGCCGTCGTTTGCCGACAAAATTTACACTCGATCACTGATAAGCTGGCGCCGATTGAGGGAAGCGGGAGGGGCTAGGGCAACTCGTCTTTAATGAGCGGTCAGCCGTCGCGAGGCGAGGCGCGTGTTTTATTTACCAAGCTTTGAAGCCTTGAATGTTGACAGAAAGGGGAAAGGGAAATGAAATGAATCACATGCGCAAATAAATTCTTGGTAAAAAAAAAAAAAAAGCGTATCGCTGAGAAAAGGGAAGCGTATCGCAGAAATTTAAGCGTATCGCCCCGAAAATAAAGCGTATCGCTCGCGATACGCTATAAGGCTCTGGCGAGAACCCTGGTTACTTATAAATAGATCTTGGTATGAATGGTCTAAGATAAATACTAGTATTTGCATATTAACTAGTGTGAGAACTTATTGGGCTACTTCATATATTATACGTATTAATACATTGCACGTGAATCAAGAGTATAATTATACATAATTGTATATTTAAAATTGTTTTACAGAATCTATGCTTGCTGACATACAGAAAAAAGTCAGTGATGCATTTGATATTTTTGACCACGAATCCAATAAAACAGTTGACGTTAGGTAAGTTTATTCTATTAAAAAATGAATAAGAAGGAACCTAAGACTTGAAAGACGTTTCTATCGTACAGGGAGGTTGGTACCATTGTACGATCGCTGGGTTGTTGCCCCAGTGAAGCTGAACTGCACGACATGCTAGCAGAGGTGAGAGGTTACAATCGCGTCCTCGTTTCAGTCTGATTTGAGATCGTCCGTTGTAGATTGAAGAAGAGGAGCCGACTGGTTATGTTCGATTTGAACGATTTCTCCCAATGATGACCAGAGTTCTGATGGAACGCAGGTGAATGAATACATCATTTCAGCTTTAGGGGTATTTGAATCATTGGTTATTCTTGCAGATATAAACCCCAGGCAGAAGATATACTGCTCAAAGCATGGCACGTATTGGACACAGAGATTAAAGGCCACCTCACTCAGGAAGAACTCACAAAATACATGACCCAGGAAGGTGTGAATCTGTTGTGTATTCAATTCTTATTTCTCTGCTGCTCTTAAGTAAAGCAAGTTTACAAATTATGATGCTTGATGCTAAGTAAAGTGGTAACAAATTAACTAATACTGAGCCTTAATTTAATTTATTTAATCCGTATTATCTGCTCCATATTTGAATTTATTAATATGCCGTATGTTAAGTTTACAATCGCAATATTTGAATTTTCTTTCTCTCAGGAGAACCATTCCTTCAAGAAGAGATGGAAGAAATGTTGTCAGCCGCCATGGATCCAGACAAAGGGACAATTCTGTATAAGGATTATGCCTCTATTATGGCCGTCGAAGAAGCATAAGATTTTGACAAACTATTGTGTGATTGGGTGAATGAATGATTCCACTTGCAAATTGTTTTAATTTTATTCTTGATATCACAGAGAAAGCAAGAATAACATTTTCTCACTTGGCACATGTAACATAATTTCACTGATATTTGCAACATCTAATTTTAGAGGAGAATTTACAGCTTGGAGAACTTTGCTGTTGATTTCTGCATTGATGCCATGACTGCCTCCATAACGTCCTTTGTCTGCACCATGCAGCCGTTCCATGAGGCCTGAAAAAGAATTTTACACTAAGATTGAAATACACACCATTAACACTCGCCACAAAATCCAAGCCTTCTTGGACTGTGTGGTCCCTTGAGTATACCAAGTTGACCTTTGAACCTGTGACAGCCACAGGACTTTTGGATGCAATCAGTTCAGCCATTTCGATAGCTCCGCTGACGCAAGCATCGCGATCAGGAAACACTCGACTCACAAGTCCGAAAGACAGAGCTTCATCAGATTGGAAACGACGAGCGGTGTAGACCAGCTCACGCACCAAGCTGTCATTGCCGACAATTTTAGGCAGGCGTTGCAGAGTGCCTACATCAGCTGCCAAACCGATATCAACCTCCTGTTTCAAACCATCATGAAATATATATTTCTAATTTCAATGCTATAATGAACCTTGATCTGGAAGAAGGCATCTTTGGTGCAATATCTGATATCACACGATGTTATCAAATCGACCCCACCTCCAATGCATGCGTTGTGGATAGCAGCAATTACCGGCTTATCACACTGTAAGCAAAACTCATCAGAACAAAAGCACTTGAACTTTAAACCTCATGCCTTCTCGATAGCTGTGAATGTCTTTTGAAAATCTCTGATACCATTGGTGATCTTCAATGCAATACGAGCAGGGTCCATATCATTCTCAAATGTGAGCGTATCCCCCAAACCAGTCAAATCTAAACCTGAATAATTAATTAACAGTTAATTAGGAAATTGATTGATCTTTGAAAATAGTTCCTCAATTATAAATACCAGCTGTGTAAAGGCGACCAGATGCTGTGAGAACAACGACTCTGCAGTTGGGGTCTGCAGAAATTTGGTTGAAACAGGCGGGAATCTCACTGGAAAATTATTCTTGAGTCAATTTCATTGGCTGAGAAATTGGTATTCAACATGTACATATACATTATGTATATACAGTACGTATATCTGGGTATAATAATAATAATATATGACATGAAATGATATCACAAATGTTGCTCACTCAATTTTTTTTTTTTAAATGCATTTTTGAACAGGAATACCTGTACATTGCATGCTTTGTACTTACTACCAGAATTCTTTGTTCATTGAATTAAGGGCATCTGGTCGGTTGAGAGTCACTTCATAGACAAACTCTTTTGGAGATGTAACCTTCAGGGTCTCAAACTTGTAATTGGAAACTCCAGACATTTTAAATGCGGATATTCACTGTAACAGATTCACAAAATGAGATAGAATGAGCCAGATTCAATGCTAGTTATCTATAAAAGGCAAGTAAGCATATTAGCTAACCTTTGGACAGTTTAAGTGGGTCGAGTAGTAGAGGTTAAAGGTTACTTTATCTTATTGCTCACATCAAGGGTTTGTTCATGAGCGTTCTCTTAAAGTGCACTAGTCTACTGGTAATCGCACTCAGTTTAATTAAAAGGGGGTTGCTGAAACGATAAAAATATTCCTGAACTCAAAATCCAGAAGAACTATCGAATCATAACGCACCTTCTGAGGCCTTTGGGTTAAAGGGAGGGAGAACTGGTTAAAAATGGACTTTGAGTCGTTATTTGATGCACCAAAAATGATTCCTATGCCTGGCCCACACAAGAAATATCATCGCTAACGATTTTGCGGGAGATATATTGCTAACTAGGCGTGACGTCAGTCGCTGTGATGAAACACCGAGTTCCCCATCTTTTACAATGGGCCTCGTCATATCAGCGTGTCCTGCGACTAAACCCCTGGATATTTTTTTATTTTCTTTTCGGAAATAGATAGAATAATCATTTTGCCACCAGTCAGGCGCGAAAAAAAAATATTTTTCGCTATTTTTCTTATTTTAACAAGCGATTTTCTAGGACACCTACCACGTTTCTCATCCTGAAACAGTAAAAAGGTCAGCCAGAGTGCACCACGCATGCGCTTTCGTTTCGTAAACAACAGAGATGTCCTTTTGTGGAGAAGATGATCTGCTCTGATTGGCTGAAATCGATAGCTTCACGAGGGGAACGGGACCAATCAGCCATCAGCCAAACCAAGCCATCAGCTGACGTTTGCCTCCTATACTTCGCAATGGAAGCCATTCTCCCATAGGCGCAATGCTAACCATGATATTCGGAATGCATTATTTCCTTACGCTTGCATCCAGGCATGGTGTTTTTGGCACGGAATGCTATCAATTGGTGCTATGAGTCAATAGAACATCACTTAAAATTTAGTTCCCCATCCCTTTAAGTGTCTCTTGAGTCAAACTGGTTATGTAATCCAGCCCTTATGTTTATTCAACCGTTACCATGGGAACAGAGGAGACAAGATAGATACGGTACCTCAATTTCAAAGCATTGCTCCAACTTCCATTTAAATTGATAATAGTCTTATGATAATGCAACGAGTACCTAATATAATATAAAATGCCTTCTCATTTTCAGATGAAATAGATTTTGAGATTTTTGTCTGAAAGAACCAAGAACAAACAGAATGTGTGAATCTCAGAACTGAGTTTTGATTTTTTTTTACTGAAACAGAAAATCAAACTCAATAAAATTAAAGAGATTTGAAAAAAAAAAAGATCACGAAAAAAACATAAAAATCAAGATAGCTATGCAATACATGTATATACAGAAAAAAAAAAAAAAAAAAAGGAAAAACGAAAACCAACAATTACATAATCCTGTATACATATTAAGATAACAATGATGGAATAAAAACACTGGGGTTTGGAAGAAATATGTTAATGATGAGAATATGCAATAATTAAAGGGACAACAGAGGACTTTAAATTACGCCTAGTCCTTCAAACTTTATAAAGTCATGGAAAAAACGACTGGAGATATATATAGAAAAAACCACCTGAATAACAATAATAACAGTAATAATATATCTTGATGCCTTATTGCACATACAATAAAGCCACAAAAAAACACACACACAGAAATATGTTGCAGGATAAGACGATCATAAGTGTTGCCATTCAATAGACATTAAATTTGCGTTAGACTCCAGCACATGGGCCACTTTCTCAGGGATGTTGTGATACAACCAGCATCTCTGCAAGCTCTCATATCGCTCAGCGCACAAGTGAAGAGGGTTGCCTCTCCTAAGAGTAGAAAATAAAATAAAATCATCCAATTTACGGTCACAAACCTCAATCCTTGATCTGTTTCGCCATAGTCATCAAGATAAGGAGGCGCAAAGAAGCATCCCTTCGTCCTGCCGCTCATCAGCAGCACCTGGCACTCACGAACCCTGAGGAAGATGCCGGTGCCTGCCCCACACGAGTGGGCATGAGCGGTGGCAGCCCCAACCGTCGTGTCATCCATCTCCGTCTGGCAACAGTAGCTCTGAGAGCAGAGCATCGTGCCACAAACCAGGCACATGGTGGGAGCCCGACTGTCATCTCCCTCAGATTTCGGACATCTATTTATGACAGGAAAAGTATTGATAAAAATTGGTTAATTCAAGAGCCGGTTTGGAGTTTTACGTGAAAGTGGAGACTTTGGTGATGAGTTCGCTGTAGTCCTGCGGTAGAGGCATCAAACCGTTGATTTCAATCGGGTATTTGATGACACCCGTCAGGGAGCATGATGCGGATGCCTCTAGTTTCTGTTTTGTGACTTCATCTGTGCACCAACTGTCTACGAGGTGCGTAAGGATCTCTCCCTGGTTGAAGTGGGAAGAGATGATACAAGGAAGGGAGAGATACTGGCAGAGTAACTCAAACTCTTCTCCACATTGCTCTGCAATTAATTGAGTAAAACAAAGTTTTTCTTGGGGGTTTGCAGTAACTGACCAATCAGCAGAGCCTCAGGGGGTGTGACGCCTGACAAGTAGTGGAAAAAGAGCGCTGTGCATCGCAGGAATGGCAGGCTGGCGTTCTTAATGTGCGCTTGCACAAGGTGGGCGGATGGGGTCAAGCCACTTGGCTGAATGCTAAACAGAGGAATTGAAAAAGTTGAATATGAACAAATTCCATCTCACCCTGCTAACTGCCTCAGGCGCAGGAATATCTCAAGGACTTTAGTCGCCTCCTCATCCATTGAAACATCCATTCCGTTCTCTGAGAAGAATTAATAAATTCATTCACAATGACAGGAAAAGCGTGACCTTACCTTCGACTTCAAGGTCAGCGGTAAGTATGACCTGCACTAAATGACCAGCGAACGTCAGTTTGAGGAGGTGAAGATCGTTGAGACCGGCTGATGGGATGCGCGTCATCATGTGAGACGATTCCTCCTCAGAATACAGCGTTGGTAAGGAGAGACAGAGCGCCACCAAATGGTGAAAGAGATCCATATTCAGGATACAGGGCGTCTCCCTCAGCCGCTTATCAGCACTCTCGCAAACCACCGCTACACAAAATAAACAACCAAAATAAACAACCAATCACAGGATGTCATGGTCTTTTTACCCGAGAGCAGAGTGACGCAGTGTTTGCGTATGATGTCAGAAGTGATGACCTGTGAACTGACAGCCGCAAACTTCACCAGGGAACTGAGACAGTCGGCTTGCCGTGAAGACAGCGTTCCAAAGAGAGGCTTCTCTTCCTGACGCAGGCATTGCTCTGCATAAGAATTATGTTCTAGAAACGCAGACTTAGTTTCTCAAATATGAAATGACGTTTGCTCCTAAATTAATGATTAACAGGTTTTATCCAATCATCTGATTGCAAGTGATAATCATTAAATTCGCTCGCTTTAAACCCTCACAAGGCAATCCATCTACCCAGGACAGTAAATTGATTTGCGTGTTTACCGATAGTCATGATGGTATAAGCACATGTGCTCCATGCCATCACGGGAACTCTTTCGTTTTCATCATCCGGATGAACTCCCAATCCAATCTGGAGAAAATACATCAAAACTCAACAAGAGAATCATCATTTTATAACTCACAGAATAAACGTCGGTGGAGAACTTCCTCAGCATGTTGGTGACGCTATCCGAGAAATGTGCGCTGTAAGCATGAAAACAAAGGTCAAGAGATGTAGGTCACACAGAGGTCAAGGACAAACCTAGCATCGTCATATACGTAGTCAAAGAGGGCTTGGAAGTTTTTTGCGGCGCTCTGACTCATAGTTTTCATGACAAGAGTCAAAGGACAAGGGACGAAAAGGAAGTATTCCTCTGGAAAGGATAAGAAAAATAAGGAAAAGGGAAGAATGAGAAGGGGTCATACCTTCGGACTCCTTATCTTTCGTTTCCTGAATACTGTTGCGTACTGTTTTCTGTATGCCATCCAACCAGTCGTTGAGGCACATCTCAACTTCAGTTTTATGACTGCCGCAAAGCATTCGACACATTAGATAAGATTATAAAAATAAACAGAAACCAACCTTGATTTCAGCAGAGTGCTAACATGTGGAATAAGAGGGATGACCGTGTTGCTAAGCGACTGACAGAGCGGGCACAGGAACTCCATCTTGTTGACATTGTAGCTAATATGATGCCGGAACCTCATGGCCTGTCGTCGCTCTCGAACAAGCACAGCGTCAAAATATCTGCAGAAACACGCAATATTTCAGCCCACAATTCCGTAGCAAACAGGACACTAACCCCTGCCAGCAATCAGCGTGCATGACATGACCACATGTGCTGGTGTGCGCACCAGTGATCAGAGTGGATGACATGAACAGAGGGTCGTGATTGTCCGGGTCTTTGATGCTCTCACCGCGAGATTTTGAAAGAACCGTGGATCTGGACAAAAACGAGGGTTAAGATATCCGGTTGTTATCGCCATGGTAACGTACTTTTGGACGAGGGCAGCAAGGACCATGGCCCGACCATCGTGTAGGATTTCCTGTTCCTCTTGGCACAAGATGCACGTTTCTCTGTGGGTGTTGTTTGCACTAGAGGCACTGCGTTTGGGGCCGACCGCTGTGGGGAATCCAGGCACAGCATCCGCGTCCTCTCTGTTGGGGATCAAAGGTCACACTGCCGTGTGCGAGGTGGGGGAGTGACTCACCTGACGTCCATATCTGACGCAGCACCTGCGTTGGGAAGTTCAGTGTTTGTGCTTTCAAAGAGTTTGGAGTTCTCGTGGATGAAGTTCTTCTGCATTTTCTTCATGCGCGCCATCACCTGTTCCCTGCGTTTATTCGCCATTTCTGCTTTCCGTTTCCTCTCCTTCTCCACCTGCTCATCCAGATGGGTGGACACTGGGGTGCTGGTTTCCATGGGAACCGCTGCTTTGTAAAACTCTCGCACCGCATCATATTGCTCGATTACCCAAGTCAGGAGACCATTTTGTGCTCCAGGGGTGATGTTAGGATGTCCGACTAGTGCCTTGAGTAGGCTGTAGATGCTAGTTTCTCCACTTCTTGTGCCTAAAGAAAATAAAATAAAAATCATGAAAAAAACCATCATTAACTTACGATCTGCATCGATTTCAGTGAAATTCTGAGCCCCCTCTTCTAAACGATCCTGCGTTTTCTTTTCTTCGTACAGAGCCAGACTAATGAGATGTAGGATTTTCTCAAACTGCGTCTCAGACCAGCAGCGAAGGTATTTGGCCTGCGCTCTTTTCAGCACCAGGGCAATCACAAAATGCATCAGGCTACAGTTCAAGAGGCGTAAAATTCCTCGGAAAGCATCACAGAAATCGGGAGGGCAAGGGGGAGGCAGCGCTATAGGGAACAACCAATCAACCCCAACTCATGAATATTCATACAACCTACCGATATTTAGACCTTTGAGCTTCTTCCTGTTCCGCTGAGTCTCCTCAGACTGGGTGAGAAAATATTTGGTTCAATTTCTTAATACATTCAAGGTGATAAATTTTTTACCTTTGATCGTTCAGCACGAGTGTAGTGGTAGAAGAACGGATTGTATCTCTCAAAACATTCCTCCTTCAACTCATACATTCCTTTCCCTGAAGTGCCGGTCGGTTTTCTGCACACAAAAAAACCCCCAAAATGAAGCAAAATTTTAAAGCTGAAACTTACTTGAAAGTCGCCACTTGTTTGACAACTTCTTCGATTCCAGTGTCACGATCCGGCTGTGGAAATAAGCATAGAAGCGTAAAAAGGGACAACACGATAATTGATGCTAACGTCTTCCGGGAGAGCTTTGGTGAGTTCGCTGTGTGCCATGGGCTTAATGCAGAGCTGATGAATGACCTCCCGCTTCAACATATCCTCAGCATTCACTCGCCCTACACCAGGGACAAAACGTTCTCCTGCACAAACAAAAAGTTGAGCGCATAAATGTAATGAGCGAGAGAACATTACCGATTATTATAATAAGCAAATTGAGGAACTTCTCGGCCAGAATTGTCAACTGTCGACGCGATTCTTCAGAATTCGACGACTGCTCAGAATCCGCTCTGTGAGATAATTAATTACAAGTTATCCATCCGCGTTAGCCAATTACTGACTTTGCCCATTTCATTAAACCGAAACGCAGAATGACTTGTAGCATGAATTCGTTGGGATCCATATTTGCAGCGGCCGATTGTAAAAGAGTGATGTCCTTGTCAAACATCTCTGTTCGACATCTCACATTATGGTAGAAATAGATCTAAATAAATCAGCATAAATTATATTTAAACTAGGTTACTAGGTCACTAACCTGGTTAAGCAGCGAGTATCCGTTGCGTCGCCACATTTGTGCATGAACTTGAGCGGCTAAAACTTGTGCCCTCAGAGAAGGTTCAATGAGTACGTTCAGCTTTGCATTGCTCTGTTTGGAAATATATTAAATTGATTTTCCATTTTATCTCGTTAGTTATTTTACCTTTTGTAAGAGTTCTTGTAGGTTGAGATTGAGCTTACTCAAGAAGGGAAGAAGACCGGCAAACAGACGAGTGATTGGCAGATGGATGTAGACAGGTTGAGACGCTACGTCGTACTTGACAACCGATTGCGTGTAATGGTGAGCTGCAAACGAACGAGGCTAAAATGAGAATATTTCTATTTTAAACCTCACTGGTTTCTCTGGTCATGTGCACTTCCTCTTTGCCGTGAATCGCGTGGATGACTTCAATGAGGACGTTGAAGGATTCAACAAGCACACTTGGCTATTGGAGAGAAGTGAGAGACAGAGAGTAGAAAGAGAGTTGAGAGAGAGAGGGTAGACTTACATCAGAGCTGCACCATTCGATCACAAGAGCAATGCAGTCAGCCAAGCGTAGATGCAGATTGAAGCCCTGCTCCCATTCTGGTTCAAACTCAATGTGCTGACTGGTTTGTCTGGTGACTGCGTCCATGCCCTGGTCAAGAATTAACAGTCAAGCACTGACGACCACAAGCGTGTCAACACCTACCTCCATGGCGCGCAACACTTGCACAAAAGCACGGAAGCCGTTCATGAAATTCATGCGCAGCTGATCGCTCCATTCTTCCTGCGACGGTTTAGCCGCCAATGCATATCTAGAAGATTTGAAATCACTGTCTGACAGAACTCTTTGAAAATAAACTCACTTGAAATCGCACAGCATGTAACAAGCGCGTTTGAACTGCTGGGCGTTGCGATCTTGCCGCTCAAATGCAAACTTTCCATCTGTGGTTAAATATAGGAGAAGCATGTGCAGATGAACAGAAGTCAAAAATCAAACTTACGTTTATTGATTTTAGTCTGACAAATGACCAAAAAGGCATCCATCGTAACTTGTAGAAGGTTGTGCTCGGCAATCAGCATGCGAGCCTAAGCAGAGCACAGGAAATAAAAGTAAAAATTAGCACAAACAAAGAAGTTATAATAATATTTCAAGTGAATAAATGCGTAAAAATCCTCTGAAGCTAGTGATTGAAAATGCCATTTGCTAGAAGCACTGTGCCCATGCAGTTCGGAATTTAAAGAGAACTGCGACTGCGGTCCTTACCAATGTGGACACAGTGAATATTTGCACAGAGACAGAGGACACCGACTCTTTCCTCGAGTGGTCATCAGACACAAAATCACTTGCAATCCGTTGATACAACTTTAAACGAGACAGAAAAGCCGCTCAGAATTGTGAATGAAATGACTCACAAGGGTGGGAACGGTGAAGATCTGCACTGATTCCGAGACAGCGCAGACCGAGTGGTCGTGGTCATCCGCTACAAACTGCCGCATCATTTGGGGATAGAGCTGCAAGATCAATTTGGTTAATGTTTAGGTGTGCGGGAGAAGCGGAAGTAATGAAAGCGGGTTTCAACTGAAAACGAACTCAATTAAATCAGGTTAATCAATGTTTAAGAGCACTTCAAGTTTAAGAGCACTTCAAGTGGAGGATTATCTTAATTTTGTTGAATATTATAATATAATGAATGATTTAAATAAATATAACAATGAAACGCATGCATCAAAATGTATGGATCAATTGGATCAATTGGAAAAGTTTTCCAATTGGTCAACTGAAATGATTAAACCCGTATGATAGTATAAATAATATTGAAGAAATATATCTGAAAATAAGTGCCACGATACCTGAGTGAAAATGACAGAGAATTGTCTCTTGCTATCTGGGTCCATCAAAACACTGTAATTGAATAGCAATTGGAACAAATTATAATGAATTTCGCTAAAGTGGTCTTACCCAGCCATGAAAAACTGATGGCACAGGACTCGTGCGGCTAGGCGAAGAAATAGAAGTGAATACGCACGATTGATGAAATCAAAACTAACCTTTCCAGAGTTGCGTATCAGCAAGAAGAATTTTCTCAACAAATGATATCGAGTTATCAGGACCAGGAGCTAGTAGCAGCTGACAGAACAACTGACGAAGACCGTCTAAGTAAATGAAAACAAATCTCTAATTTCATTTCTGATGATCATTATATAACACTAACCAGAGTGTTTTATAATGCCGTTTAGCCACGATAAAATGCGCATCGCAAACGTCTGTTGCGCCACAACCGATGTATGCATGACGTGGGTGACCAACGGTCGACTGTTTTGCCTTGTGGTTTGTTTCTGAGGCAGAAAGAGGGAAATGTATGTCATTTCCAAATCGGTTTCATCACCAACCTCAATGATGACCCTGGCTTTCTCGCATTCGTCAAACGACCCTCTCTTCACCATCGCTCTTCCTTCACGGTCCGTGATGGTCGCTAGCTCAATGGCCTCTTTCTGAGTGCAGCCGACAGCGCGTTGCAAAGTGCTGATGACCTAGAAAGAGAGAGCAATTGCAGAGGGGTGCTAGTGATCAGTTACATACTTGTTCATATGTGTGGACTTCATCGTTGAAGAGAACGGTGATGTATGAATCACTTAGATGTTCCTGACGGAGGTGTTTCGGAGGAGAGTCATACTCCTTCCATGTAAGAAGGGTGACAGCACACTGTACTGTGATCATGAAGATTTTTTCAGCGCGTTCTTTGAGATCTGGGGGCAAGTTATCCACAGGACTCTGAGAAGAATAAAAGTCAGGATGAAACAGCGATCTGAGCGTGCACTCACCACTTGCTGCTGCCGATTTAAACCACGTTTGTGCACATCACAGAACGGCTCAGCTTTCCATGCTTCCCGATCACCACAATCACAGTAACCTCCTCCTCCGGATGCAGCCATCTATGTGAAATAATTACACGGTTCAGGCTGATCACTCAACGTTCGCATCAACTCACTTTGTACCTGTGCTTCTTGTGAGCGCTATGCTGGAAGCAATCCATGCATAGAACACACGTTGGATCAGTGCCACAATCCCTGCATGAGTAAAAAGTTAATACGCTATGTGTTTACACAGCTACAAAACAAACCTGCACGAGTAAGTAAGTTCTCCCATTTTGAAGACTTTACCGCACAATTGAGGGGGGTTATCGCGCTCCTTGAGCTGTCGAAATGAGGTGTCGGGGTCTCCATTACAAATAAATGTCTCTAAGGGACGAAACAGCATACGACGAGCTTTACGATCTTCACGCGCTACGTCTACGTCAGCACGACTGCTGTAGACGAAGGGCACATACTGTGACCACAGTTCATGAAGTTTGTTCTCCAAGACACCATGGTTGTGAGCATCTACCAATTGCTATGGAAACAAACACATTCTCAATTCCTGAATTCATTAGTCTCTTGTTATTCAAAATAAACTTGTACAGCAACAGGACCACAGGGGGTCTTACCAGTGAGCGAGCAGATGTGGACAAAACTCAATGCAGTGAATGCTTTCTGTCTATATATATAATATCAAGGGAAGTCACTGATTCGTGCCAATCTTGGGACGCTTGCCTCGAAAGCAATCTTCTCTTCAAAAGAGGGAGCCGAAACTTCGGATCTGGCAAGATCACCAATAAATGAAACGATTGACACCAATAATCTCGTACGACAACGCCTAATTACTAATTAATTGGTCAAAAATCCAATCAGTTGCAAAACAACTAGCAACGGGTACGATACATCCATTTTGTCGGACCGCAGCAAATTTTCAGCCTGCAGCAAACTCACAATCGCTAAATGTCGAAATAAAATCCTTAAAACCGGAATGGAGCTGCAAAAGTGTAGAGCTCAGGATACATTCTTAATTTAACAGATTGGCTTTAGAGTGAAACATCCTGTCTGTAATTGTCTCTCGAACAATAAAAGCTATTCTGAGAGTCAAATTGAGCATGAAATAGGCTAGAAAAAGGAAGACACATTGCATTTAAGTAAGTTGACTTGACGGGAATTAGCAGACGACACATACAGCGCCCTCTGGTGTATATGTTTAGAATCGTTTTATATACCTCACAACATGTTGTGTTATCTATCTAATAACTTTAGAATTTATAACCAGTATTTCGAACTATAAAATTATCTAATACCGTTATATGCATGAAATAATTTATAAAATCATACTGCTGGACTGATCTCTATCGAATGAATGCTGTGATTAATTTCAATTGCATTTCTCAGCTGGACTATTATTGATCAATCACTGAGCGGCTTGTTAAGGTGAAGGTCGAATGCTGCAGCCATCGTACCCGTTGCTAGTCGTTTTGGAAATGAACACATTTTTGTGCAATTAATGACTAATTAGTCACTGCCGGGTGGAGTTTTTGGTGTCTATAGGTTCATTTATTCATAATCTTGCCAGATCCGAAGCCTCAGCTCTCCCCTGTGAGGGGAATGTAGCGTCCGAGGCTTTGTTATTGTTCTTCTGAGAAATCAGTGACTTCCCTTGATATTATTATATACTGTCTAGAAGGCTGCATAGGCATTCCATGTATCCAGATTCCAGAGCCGAGAGCGAACTGGTAAGACTCCCTGTGAACAGGACCAAATGCCCCAAGTTACGACGCCAATTGGAATCATCAGGAATGCAATGGACAGGGAAGGAACATGTAATCAGCCCAGCAAGACATTTTACCATTAATTTTACATCTGTCATAATTAAATGATAACTGATTCGTTGAGTGACAGTCGGATTGTGACAGTCCCAGTGAGAGTGACTTGACTGAAAAAAAAATTGTTTAAGTATTTTCTAATTCCACAAGTGTAACTGATCTGATTATCAGTTACAGTTTGGCATTGTCGCCCCAATAGCGCACATTGTGGTTTATTATTGAGAGGGGATCGTCGAATCGAATGACCCGAGATGGCCGAACTGGGTATAACTTATGTGTTACCAATACCTGATGATGTAACAAGAGTTCAAGTTACTTAAAACACAATAAAGTTAGCAATAATAACATCGCCGGCCGAGAGCGCTCGGGTTGTGAGTTTCCGGTGTTGTGAGCATGCGCAGAAGATGTAAACAATAGCACGTTTCCTGGGCACCCAACGTTATGACCATAGATGTCGTAAACATTATGACCGTTATGATTCTGGGGGAAGCTGAACATGCTGGATGTTTTCCTACGTTTTTGCCATCAACTTCACAATCGGTGACAGGCAGATAACATAGCGCTGAATTGGCTCCTCTCTCATCGTTACCTTTAAAGTTAACATTAAACTGTGGTGACAACGATTTAATGTGCTTGCGAACGTATTTCATTATTGATAAACAGACACATGTGCGACCACGTCTTATTGTTGTTGAAGAAGTCACATGATGTGATCATGTGATATAAACACAAAATGGCGAATTAGCCGAAGCATCATCCTTTCGAAAAAAAAATCGCATTTTCTTATTTGTAGCCTCGATCGCTCGGATAAATCGTTCGTAAGAGGTGCAATGTTTAAACTGATTATATAATGGTTCTATTGAGTGTATTCCTATGTGTGCAATGATTGCAATGGCTCTCAACGAGCACGCGCTATGGCTCTAAATGAATCCGATATGTGCCTGTAATGTAGTGCATTTATGCAAACGGATATTTCAGGCACACTTGTGGGCTTAAGTATTTTCCACATTTACTGTTTTAGTAGGAGATATTTGGGAGGAATCGCGGGTGTATAAATGAAATAACAGGACGTGTAAAATGATGTTTTATCGTGTCAGGTGTATCATATTGTACCCTTTGCACATCCTCAGCAGAAAATTCCTGTATTGCACTTAGCATGACAGATGCTGCGGACTTCGTCTTTGCCATTTTCCCTTGTCAGTCATTAAACCCAATAGCACACGACCAAGATTGAAAGTATGGGTAACCACTAACACCAAAACAATATCGCAGTGTTGTTTTAACAAAGATCCTATATCGTAAACAGAGTTCCGCAAAGGGAGATTTGAACGCCATTTTATTTCGTAAAATCAGAGCCTACTCTATCAACTGGGAAAATGCATTCAGGTCCTTTTCTGATTTTCAGGCTTAAACAGCCTCTTACGATCAGCTCCTTTTATTTTATTTTATTTTGATATGTATTATGGTGGCCGGACCCAGCAAACACGGAACATTCCCCTAACGTTACCAGCAGGTGTAAATTTTGGTCACCTGCAGGTAACATTAGGCTAACGTGGCGCGAATACTTGATCTCCGTGCTCTCATGGTCACTTGCAGGCGACGTGAGCCTGACGTGGCCCGCATGGACCCGCAGGCAGGAGCTATCGCGCTTTAAGCGTTAAGTGTAAATACGTGGAGGTGACGTGAAAGGCGAATTATTTCAGTACTTTAACAAACACGAGCAGAAGATTAAAGGGCTTGGAGCTATGCTCCGCCTCCCTACTCCTGCTTCAAGCTCGCTTGCACGCTCGAGCGCACTTTGCATACATAGGGCGGAGTCAAGCTGAAGCAGAGATCTGTCGAGCAGACTATAAACGGTCGTAAATCGTAATGACGATATATAAAAATAATCCCCGGCTTCTCCACTCATTAGTTCCCCTCTCGCTTTCAAAGCTAACGAATGTCTACACGATTACATCGCCATTTCCAAAGTTACCACAACTCAGCCTCTTGGTAAATTCAACCATCGACGTCTCGATCTTTCATCAAAGTAGCAGCTCTCTTCATTTACTATCAAGGTGAGAAACAATGACCTCATATTTTACAAATATTGTGAGAGGAAATTTGAATTTCGCCATTTAGAATTTTAATATCATGAATCTCTATCTCATATTTTTTCGAGAATTTTTTCGCCTATAAGCTTATATGTATGACGCCGCACACTGAAATGTGTCGCTTATCGCAAATGCTGAAATATAAATACTATTACATGAAATATGATTCCTGATGGGTCGCCACGGCAACGGAGCGCCTTTCGGATTTACTCTTTTATTCTCGGCTTTGAATTTACTGACTGTTCGTCATTCCCACTGATACTAGTCTAATCATCGACTAATGGCTGTAACTTTGCCTACATGAAACCGATAAGTTGACAATTTGTTGTTGTGACAAGCGACTCATTTCGTCATGCGGCGTCACAATTTGTCCAGTTCCGTTCTTCTTACATATTGCACGTAATATTTTATTTATCAGTGTTATTTTGATTGGTCATTAACGTTTCCTGTCTATTCAACATCTGAGGCCAATGCTTTCTGTCATCGACTACATTAACGCCTTAATTGTTTTACTCTAGCTTTACTCGGATAAATTATCAAAGCCTTAAAAACGCTGTTTAATCTTTTGTCAACCAAAAATCGCATAGATAAGATTGCTTTGAACTTTGCGGCTGCTTTGATCGACATTACGCAATCGATTACACAATGAAAAGGCCTAATCGGGTGCGCTAAACATAAGTTTAGTTGTGATAGTTCACAGTCATCATCCTAGGGACGAATCGTTTGTAATGTTAATTGTGTCATGTAATGCGCCTCCGACCACGATTCTCAGGAACAAATCTACTCTGTATCATTATTAATTTCAAAATCCGCCCTTTAAAATGTCATAGTGTAAACAAACATAAGACACGAAACATCAATTGTCGGCGATTTCTTTCAAGTCAAGTCAATTACACATCAAAGGGCGCCCCTCCACTTATTCAACATTAAAGAAGTTAATTAAACAAAGGGATGAAATGCGGGTATCGTCGCTGTGTCGATTCCTTTTATGTCTGCATGGCTGGCTTACTTTCTATTTAATTAGTCGCTTAGATAAGCGATGTTCAGAAGGAGAACGAACGACGAGAGAAACTTTAACAAAGCCTGTTCTTAAAGCATTGAATTTACTATGTTTTATTTATTATTCCATTTTATTTTCATTC
>KB311659.1:312474-412809 GCA_000328365.1 Capitella teleta | reverse complement strand
CAGGTAAAATGTAGACATTCGCTGATTGTGAGGACAGAAGTTTGCTGGTGTTGAGGTCATCATCACTGAGCATAATATTAGTTACATTGTGATCCGGATAGATCCGGGAGTCGGCAGTGATGATCATAAATAAATAATATTTAAGAATATTTATCGCACTCCATAAAAGTATTATCATGGACCATTATACAGTCCTGTAAGTGTGGTAGATTATCCTTTTGTGAGTACGTTCGTATGTTAATTTTAATCATAATTATGTTGAATATAACCTTCATAATAAATGTGTCTCAAGTTTGTTACTCATTGGTGTCCATGTACTTGACCTTTGCATCTACAAAATCCAAGAGAAGATGTTGTCAGGATGGTAATAAGTCCCAAACAGACATTACTTGGCTTCCTTTGCTCCGGCGGTATTCACCACTGAGAAAATGCGTTCACGGTAAAGGTGCCTCCTTGACTAAGCACCAAGCCAGTGAGCGTGACCTCTGCTCAGACCATCAGAAGGGTCAAGGGACGGGGTGAAGGGTCACGCGACCACTCTGGACTTCAAATGTTTTGCATTGGCAAAGGCTTCAAGCAACCTTGTTTATTTGTGTATATGGTTTTCTAACCCAATCAGCAAATCAACCTCTTTAGTCCTGTTCCACAAGACATTTCGGGATCCTATTGTCGAAACCCTAATCACAATGCAATCAAAGTACCTTTGACCTCTTTAGCATATTGTTAAGCCATATGTTGTATATATAGCCATTTGTGCGTCTATAGACCTATAAGTGAGTCTACGCTTTTTATGTAGTAGTATAGAAACGTTATTTGTGCTCCACCATCGCCTTAAACTCTAATTCGTGTCATCTATATACATGTACTGGATTCCGATGATTAGAGTGATGCGTCCGGAAGCTAATTGAATGCATTCACCCTTATGGAAAAACAAACAGAAGTCATTCCTGTTGCCGAGTTGTATTGCAAAGGCCAAGAAGCTATTTATTGGCGGACAAGATGGAAATATGACCGTAAACAGGTTGATGTATGCAAAGGTGGGGAAAATAAACCCCACAGCGATGACTGTAGATCAAAGGTCGCAGTGAGCACCCCACTTCGAGGGAACGCACAAATTTAAACGCAAATTACTCATTACGAATACCATCAAAAACTTTTTTTGTAAAGTTTTAAATCTTTCGTAGAACACAAAAGAAAGTATAAAGTTTGTTAGAACACAGCGAGTCTGAATACTAGGTAGTCTAGGCGATTATTCAAAGAAAAACCATATACTTATGTAATGGTTGCAAAAATCGCATAAAGTTATTTTCCTTGCGAAAATGGTCATTACGAATTCAGGAATTGCGTGATGCCTCCATAGTACACGATTTACTTCTGAAGTAATAAAATCCCAATATGGGATTAGCTAAAAAAAATACTTACTTGTGATATAAATGTGTCGTTTTAACCCGCGGGCAGCCTTTAATACATATATTATATAAAGTTAAAGGGATGGGGAACTAAATTTTAAGTGATGTTCTATTGACTCATAGCACCAATTGATAGCATTCCGTGCCAAAAACACCATGCCTGGATGCAAGCGTAAGGAAATAATGCATTCCGAATATCGGGGTTAGCATTGCGCCTATGGGAGAATAGCTTCCATTGCGAAGTATAGGAGGCAAACGTCAGCTGAGGGCTTGCTGTTATTGGTCCCGTTCCCCTCGTGAAGCTATCGATTTCAGCCAATCAGAGCAGATCATCTTCGCCATAAAAGGACATCTCTGTTGTTTACGAAACGAAAGCGCATGCGTGGTGCACTCTGGCTGACCTTTTTACTGTTTCAGGATGAGAAACATGGTAGGTGTCCTAGAAAATCGCTTGTTAAAATAAGAAAAATAGCGAAAAATATTTTTTTTTTTGCGCCTGACTGGTGGCAAAATGATTATTCTATCTATTTCCGAAAAGAAAATAAAAAAATATCCAGGGGTTTAGTCGCAGGACACGCTGATATGACGAGGCCCATTGTAAAAGATGGGGAACTCGGTGTTTCATCACAGCTCCTGAAGTCACGCCTAGTTAGCAATATATCTCCCGCGAAATCGTTAGGGATGATATTTCTTGTGTGGGCCAGGCATAGGAATCATTTTTGGTGCATCAAATAACGACTCAAAGTCCATTTTTAACCAGTTCTCCCTCCCTTTAATATTCGAACGTTGATTGTACTCTGGTTTATACTTGTGGGGACATTCGATACCATTTCTTTACAATAATTGCAGACCTTCCATCATATCTATAATTGCTTCAATTGCTCGATAAAACAGTGATATTGTCTCCAACTAAATTTAAATGTTTGATAGTAACAAGGTAATGTAATAATTGTAAGCATATACACATATATATAGTGTTTATGCTCGAAATATTTGAATAAGGCAAATAGTGTGGTCACTAATGATACAATGAACTCGGCTCCTGTCCCCAGACACACCCAACTCATGCGCATACGTCACAATAAGACTAATGAGTATGACGGGTCACCACTACTGGGACATCATATTAAGGGCGATTTCCTATTAACGCTCTTTGACAAGCAATGCAAAGATGGGTGTGCATCCTGCGCTCTTGTCGAAGCATGAATCTCGCTGGGAGAAATCCTGAGTTGACCAGAATCCAAGACTTTCATATCGCTGCTTCTGAAAGGTAAACCCTTCGGTCTTTCATTGATCCACTCGAAAGATTGATCGATCCCTGCGTGATTATCATTGCCAGGCTATTGGGTCGCTATTCAATTACTCCAATTTATATTAAGACTCACTCTATATATATTTTTATTATGAAAGTCCCAGATATATCAACAAGGATTATGTCATTACAAATAACTTTGAAGAAAGCTGCAAACATTGCCCATACAGTGCTTGTAATATGCTATGAGCTTATGGCTAGCATACGTTGAACTGATGACCATGGCATGCGTTGGATATCTTTCATCATTATCGCTTGGATTCATTGTTCCAGATGTTATGCAACAATATAATTGTGTAATGCGAATAATTGTCATAATGAGGCATTCTGGGATAGGTAGTGTTCCTAATTGCACCACGTCATGCGTCCAAAGGCAACCATACCCACAAATCTTGGTCATTCTAAGCCATTAAGGTGTTTCCAGGTAATTTTGCTAATGATGTCATTAACAAGATCAAGAATCGCACAGGAGCTGCCTTTATGGAATTAAAGAAAATCTGGAATTATGAGTAAATCACAGTCAATCCCAAAGTCACTTAGAGCACTTTTGAACCGTTAGGTTTCTCTTTGTTTGTTGTTGTTGTTTTTTTGTTTTGTTTTTTTCTGTTTTGTTTTTTTATGCTTTATCAGAATTACTAGTATATATCTGAAACGTTGGCTGTCAACGTTACGCTTCGTAATACGTAATCGCAGATTTCGAAATGAGATGTCACAGAAAAATGAAAAATATCCCTCATCGGGATCGAGACAGAAACACTGACACCAATGAACATCATGGGCGACCATGGTGAACTACTTAAAAAAGTGAAGAAAAAAAAGTGAAATGCTTCGGCCACATCACAATATCAGATGACCAAACTAAAACGATCCTGCGAGGAACCTTAGAAGAGAAAAGCAGAAGAGGAAGGCTCAGGAAGGAATGAATAACGTTTATGGAATGGGTTGAGATGGGACGAGGCTCAGCAATTAACGCACGACAGAAAGGAATTGAGAGGACATTGGGGGTCGCAGCTCAACTCGACGCCCCTACGATTTCATCAGAAGTTACATAAAATCACACCATACGCCCAATGACCGTCATCTTGTCTGGGGTCAGGATCGCTTCAGCTCACGAATGTGCTTCCATATTTGTCTCACGCAACGCTTGATGTGTATAAGGGCAACACCCATTTGTGACTGAGCTGCGAAGGGGCATTAATAGTACAAGTGATTCGTATTTCCTAATTGTCTGCATGTTCTACATGATACAATTGATAAGTTGCGTGACTGAGCATAGTCAATTTGTTCTCCCTAAAGCCCATTCAGTGCACCTACGACACCTCTACTGCTCGGAGCTATCAGAATGGCACGGCAACAAGAACTGCGGCAAAAAAAGAGCGAAGCTTCGTTAACGCTTCGTTGCAATCATTAGGGAACACGTTTCGCCATTGGAAGTAGAAACATGTGTTTGTTCTATGTATGCATGTTTTATCATATTGCGTTTATGATATTTCTATAGAAACATTAATTCAGGACAACTCTATTAGTGCAAGAATGCCGTAAGTTCACCGTGTTCATGTCCATGAATGTTCAAAAGAGTACTGGAATAGCTTCATGAACGGGGCACGTAATGCACTTGAAAAGGCATCAAGCTCTGATTTTATTGCCCAATGAACACAAAGCAGAGCCTCGTTCATTGGGCAATACATCGTCAATGTATCAGCACAAAATCGAGATCAACCAAGTTTGCTTGAATGCTCGCAAAGAACTGTCATTGTCAACAGAAATCAATGAATGCTACTCTTACAGTCACAAGGGAATCACGATATTCATGATGCATTCAGAAACCTTATAATTATGCCAAGACGGTTATGTTGTGGTCTTTACCTGTTCATCATTTCGTCGTAATTTCACCTAATTTAGTTCATCAGAAGGCATTGCAGTCTGAGCTGATCTCCAATTCCAAGCCCAACAAAAACAATTTTAAAGTTATTCACATCCAGTCTGAAAAAAGGTCAACATGTAATTTATGTTTATCACTTTATTATGCGCCAAATAATTCCATAATGTTCCTTGTTTTCAATCCTGCGGTGAGATAAATATGTTCATTATTCAATCAGCAATCAATAATGATGCAACGATACTGTTAAGAGGCTGAACAATGAATTTCCTTCAGGAGGACATCGCGCATCCCTTATTAGCTATCATTAGCATCTATTTCTTTAGCGCTTGACGTCAATCATTTAGAAAATTTAGAACTGATCGAGCTTTTGAATGCTCACCCATTGTGTTGGAAAACCTGTTCTCCTCGACGCAGTGACTACATCGCTAAATATTCTCAAGAGACGTTGACACTTTATTTTCTGAACGCAACTTAGACCACAAAAGACTCATATTGGAAGACTACATTATCCATTGATCCTCGTATATAGAAGCATGAATATTTCTGCAACTGTGCCAATCACAGGCTGTATAATAACTATATACCTACACTTACATTAAGTTGGGATTAGTGAAATATTTATGGATTATACATGAACTAGAATTGACTGCATGGTCATTGAACAGAAGGGCTCTTGGCCTGGAAAGTCAGGCGCCAACCAGAGTACGCCCAAGTAAGTAGGCCAAGCTGAAGTGCACTTGGTATGGCCGTGTGCAAAGTAGATTGAGTTCCCTCCGAGAAGAGTTGCTTCGTTTGGAAAGACCGGAGATGGGTTTATTGATCTGATGAATACGGTTGTGAATTCTTGGCTGAAACTCGAAGGGTCATTCCCCTAACCATGTTCCTTGCGTTTCATTTATTGATTTTAAAAAAGATCGCGCACTGAACTATATAGTCTATATCCAGATGTGTTGGAGAGGCAGTGAAAAAATAACTTTTTTTCACCCGTTTCACTGCCACAGTATTGTGACCGTGAATTTTATTTCAAAGTCTGCAAGTTTGAGATCGAAATTATTTGATTGAAGCCCATGAATGGACACTTCACTTACGATAATATTTCCAATGAGTAATGCATTAACTTCATTCGATTTAGAGTGTCCTTAAAATTACCATCAATTTTAAATAATGTTCACTATAAAACTTTTATTATAACACAAGTTTATTTTTCTATATTAATTATGTAATCAATAAGAAGAAATACTCCAGGAAAAAAAAAAATCGCTTCCTGAACCATATTTTTGAGTACAAAAGGACAAGAACAACGAGCACCCTTCCAGCTCGATGGCAGAAAACCAGGGAAATCCGGGTTTCCCAGACGCATACTCGTATTCTGAGACGTGTGTCCAGCCCAGAGTTGTAACCGTGCAAAATCTCCAGTCGTTTTTTCTGGAGGGCACCCTGAGTCAAGGGGGGTACAGGAGGATCACGGATGAAAAAAATGCTTCCATTTGTTTGGGAGACCTTTTGTGAGAATTCTGTTGCTTCAAGATGACAACACTTCACGCCACAAAGCCAATAAAATAAAAAAAACCTCGATTTTGAATATGTGAATCGTCTCCCTTGGCCAGCTTGCCGTCCAGATATGAATTCCGCGATTGATCAATAGGGAGGTTCAGTCAACAAACCTGGTTGAGTTGCGGCAATGTCTGACGGAATATTATAATGCTATCTCTGTGGAAATCCATTATTGATGGGATGCCTTGGAAAATTCTGGCTCCGTACAACTTCCGTGATGGTCAAAACTGCTTGTATAAACATACCAAAAGCATGGGTTATGCAATTTTGAATAAACTGTTTCGTTTAAATTGTGTTTCGTATGACCAGTGGGCTGAGATGTGAATTAACGCAAGTGGCTATAAAAATCGCAAAATGCTCTCATTTTAGGATCTCTTTACAAAATTGTTTAATTGTCATCAGACAATGGGAACCATGGTCGTATTTGGGGAACCAAAATGCAGCGAAATGATTTAGGTACCAATTGAAACAAATCGCACACACATCCATTCTTAATTAAAGATGGTAGGACTGATTGAATCATTATGTTACCTGTATCAATACACGAAAAAACAGTTGGCGGTTGGTAAAGCTTCGATGTCTGACGCTCGTCTTGTCATTCTGTTTTGAACACACACTGCGATACATTTTTAAATTTACTAAACTATAACAAGTCAATTTATCTACAAATTAATTTGAATGGACGATATTGATGGACATATACTCTGTTTCTAAGACTCATTGAGTGTTGAATGTACACCACATGGACATTTTTAAGGCCGATTTCCCATCTGGTATATAATAGGAAGCGCTTCTTTAGACCTTTTGAAATTACTTGAAACGGAGAAGACGTGTTTCTCGTCTAGACATAATGCTGTCTGAATATCGTCGGATACATATGGAACCAGTTCAAGGCCTTTTGCTGACAATTAGCAAATTCAGCGTTGAACATTCGTTTTGGAATATTTCAATGACATGTCTTTAACTTTCATTCGATAATTTGTTAAGTGAACAAGTGAAAGAAGTATATTTGTTTAGACGTAGGTACGTATAATCGCGAGAGAATAATATTATATAAAACCTAAAACATGCCTGTCATGATGATGATAGACAATGAATCCAACCAGTTATGACTGAAACAATATTCCCCCCCAAAAAAACACAATAAATCAACGAAAGTTTGACAGACCAAAGATTCATGGCATAAAAAATACATAGAAATATAATTTTATTCGGGACACTGCCGTGAATTGTTCACTAATATACACACTGTTTGAAAGTGATATGACATGTGTGATATAATCACAAAAGAGATTATCATAATATCATATACTTTGCATACATAAAAAGTTTGTGGTTTTATGCATGCATTTTGTAAACTTTTGATGCAGCTATTATCATATTGCAGCACTGAACAAACCCTGTGAATGATGCTGTGAAAGGAACACCATGAACGACACCCCATGGAGGGATGGGTCGTTGACAAGCGAGCAATGGCATTGCCTTCAAATGCAATATGCCACCAGAGACGCCTCTTGAACATGCCTTGAATTGGAACGACCCCGCGGGAGTAGAGTCGTTCATGGCCAGATTGCTCTTATGGGCTTTCAAATGAGGCTAGGATTATCGGCTTTTCAGCTCCGTTAGAGAATAGGAAAGACATTAGCACTTTGTGTCATCGATCTTTATTGAAACAATGTATATTCGGTGACAATACATGGGCTGTTCATATTGCATTCTTAGCTATGTATAAACCTGTTGGATATTTGGTGAGAACGAAAATTGTAAGCTGCATCTCTGTTAGCATCCAACAAGGTTATGCCATTATTCTGAGGTCACAACTCCCCAATCAAAAGCAGAATCATGAATGTGCACATTCGTGACGTGAACTATTGGATCAAAGGCTATTTTTCTGGAACATACAAAATTCAGTTAACCAAATTATTTCCGCTTCCGACATTTCCAGGTTTTGCCCCACATGTTCAATCAGCAAATTGTATCTTCGTCCATGAAACGTACCTGGTTTTATTAAAGCCGATTAAAAAAATATATATGTGGCCATAAAACATTACTACGTGCGAATCGTCATGGCAAAGCGATAATCGACACATCGACCTCGTGATCTGTGAAAACGTGTCAATCACAGATCAAAGTTCCACCCGTCTTCCATCAAAATGTATTTGCCTACACATACTAAAAAAACCCGTATAATCAAGTTACTTCTGACAGCAACGAAATGGCCTCACGGGTGGAAGATCTGGACCACCGCATCGATGAGCGTTTACTGTGAGCGCCCCATCAGCCCCCACGGTGCCACTACACCCCGCGCAGTAACCAGGCATCCAAATGCAGGCAAGCACAACGGGAGTGCTTTCTCCTGGACGGATCACAAGGTGGCCATGCTCCACACTACGCATTGACTGATATATTCATCGGAATGATTCGTATTATATAATCACTTCAATTCTCGTACAGGGATGTTGTAATTCTGATTAATGCAAATCGTGACCTGGGCACTGTGGTATTGAAGAATTTTAGTGATTTTTTTTTTCTTGCGGGGGTTTTTCTAATGTGTGATTAGTTGTTTCTGTACGTTACGTTCCCGGTTATGGCCCATCGAAAAAGCTGCGTACAGAGTGCAACGTTTGTGATTTTAAAACTGATTTCGCCATTTTATTATTGTTTTTGTGAACGCTTATTTTTAACAATGGTACTTGTAACAAACAAATTGATATCAAGTAATTATTTATATATTATTATCAAAGCGCACTGCATGTCGGCATACTTGTCTGGCCTCTGAAACCTGTTGGAAGCAGCGCCTTAATTACTTCTGTACTTTGAGAAAATACCTGAACAGTCTACTACACTTCCCACGCACCAGTCATTGTCATCTGCTGCCCCCTCTTATGAATGACCTTTATTCTGATTACCTGATTACTGACACATCAGCGGACAATTCGGTTCATGTCAGCGTCTTTGATCATCTTGTAATCGAGACTGTGTGTCCCTTGTTAACTTTGGAACGTGATCTAGTAACCGCTGTCATGATGCGTTCTCGTTGCCAAGGACTTGTCAACACATGAGCTTCACATACTGGTGACCTGCTGCAAAGAGATAAATGCTATAGCATGTAGCTATGTAACGTAGTGAATGTCTAGTCCATTGGGGAGGATCTCGCTTCGAATTAGCTCACGTGTTTAACGCCCAGTGATAAATCGGTGTAAGACTTTAGTGTTGCATCAAATGAGAAAGTTTTATTTCAATTTCTTGTTGCATGTTTCTTTTCAAGCAATACTTATTGCATGTCAAATAGAATTAGATATTATAGATAGATAGATAATGCGATTGTTCGTTCAATGTGCGTATGCTGATGGGGTATCCCATGAAGTAGGTTCATAAAATATAAATAACTCTGCTTTATTGCATTAAAAATTCAAGGCATCAGGGGTATATAGTATAATTAATCGAAATTTGTATTGTATTTGTATGCGAAGTTTACGGCTCAAAGTGTCGGAGAGGTGGATGCCTCGTTTTCTTCTATGATTAGCTAATTAGTATTATGAGCATCGTAATTCTAATGAAGGTGACGTAGGCTACGGGTTACGGCTTGTTACTTTTTTACGATGTAATTAGCATGTGATGTCATTTCCGTATTCATCAATTACAACACCGTCAGCTATTGACAGAGAAAGCAGTTTAATTATTGAATATAATGAAAAAGAGAATAACAAATGCAATTGTGACAGAAGCCAGGGAGGCTTATGCACTACGAAATTACAAAAGTGAACAATAACGCTGAAAAAAAAAAAAAACAAAAACAAAAAACAAAAAAAAAAAACAGGCAAAATATATGTACAATTACATATGAGAAATAGAAATAGGAATTGAATATTACATGTACTTTGCTAATAAAGTGCTTTTGACAGTGTTTTTTAAATATACCTATTGATGGGTTGTGAATAATTGGTTGTGTTTTCACATCATTTCTTGCCAATAGGCGTCATAATTATCGTCATTTGAAACAAAGTTCACAGTGGAGTAAAACAGTGAAAGGTTAATGATGATATTCTATCCTCACCTAGCATAAAGTCATTCTTCAAGTTATCAGTCTCCATCAGGGATTTTTACTGACGGATGCTCTTCAAACAAGTGCATTGATATACGAAGGAATTCGATCACAGATTTCCAGCCTTTTGAATACAAGCGAGGACAGAGGACATCAGCGGTTAATTACCGGTAAAGATTACCTGCTATGAAACATTTTAACTTGTTCTTTTGTTTGCAATAATGTATATCTCACATGGCTGGAACTCGTATCGCAGACACTTGTTATGCCCGACTGCAAATGAACAACATGGTTTAAATCATAGACTCCCATGATGCAAAAACGCACACCAGAATTCAACTTAACTCGACTGATCGGCACATTAGGAAAGCCTTATATGATGTTTATGATTAACTTATAATAAGTTCATTTGCCAAGTATATAAGGCTATAGAACAGCAAGGGTATAATTTAGAATATCAAGGAGAAATTTGATGAAATCGAAATAAAAGCGTAGATGCAATTGGCTCAGAATTGCAATGCACATATTTTTTTTTAAAGCCATTCACTAGCAACCGAATAAAAACATGAGGAGTCGACGACGATCTCAACACAAACAATATAAAAACATATTTGTAGGTCACATAACTGTGGATCTTTCATTTCACCAAATGTACACGTAATCATCGAGGTATAATGAACATAAGTGTTGCACAAATATGGCTCCTGGCGACTAATCCGCACAAAGTAGAATGCTGTTATTCATTACTTTCGATGGACTGTGTTCATGTTGATGATGTTTATCCATGCAGCTCTCCTGAACGTGACAATTAATTATAACTTTGAAAAAGTTATACAAATACAATTCGCTACACGGTGGTGTTGAAGGAATAGTGCAATTAGGTTTTGATGACACCGAATAATCCTCCAAAGGTGGGGCTGTGTTCCAGAACTTGATAATCAATGAGTTGTTGTTGTTCATCGTGACGCAAATTGGATTTCAGTGTAAAGGAATAAAACAACACATACTTTATTCGGCCCAAGTGTCACTAACGGGGTTCAATCCTGTATGTTATTCATGTTGTATGATGAATTTATAATCAGTTTATTTGCTTCCCAAATGAAGTAATTCGCTGGAATGTATATGCCTTATATTAGCTTTGCCGAATTAGTCCACAGACCACGCACCCCATCATTCTCAATGAAAATGTGTTTCTTGGAAATACTGATTTATAACTCATGCCGTGGGCGTTATCAGAAGCTATCAATATTTTGTTCCAAGCTATACCAGTGGGACAAATGTGAGATATGATGTGCACTTCTTTAGACTGCATGATCGCCAATATTGATATTCAAAAATATATATCGTGTATTAATTGAGGAAACAATGAAATGTGCAAGGTTCCCAATATAAGTTTGACTAATCCCCGCAAAGTCAATTGCATCTCCGAATTATACCACCTGCCCTTAAACTGTGTGAATGAACATGGGTATATTTAAGATGCTTATTGGAACTAACAAACCAACCTATTGTTTTAATAAACTTCATGTTCGTGTTCTTCCGGAGATTCCTTCCTTACCTTGCCAATGCAATAATTTCCCTACAATATGTCAACCATATTAGTATTACAACACATGCCACCCTGAATTGCTATGCAATATGACAGCTATATTAACTCCAGTAATAACCAAGAAATACTTCATGCCTAGTTCAACTTTTGAGTCCTAGCATTTGATCATTTCAAAACTGTAGGCTCCGTCCCAATTCCTCATATAACATTTGCGGGAAAAGTCCACCAAGATTGATCACGTGTCTACTTCTAATTTCAAGCTACAGCAGTTTGTTAGGCATTTGGTCTAGAAGGATTTACGGCTGGTGGCAACTAGTGCACGATCCATATACCGATAAATGCGAAAAGTGCTTAGATGGTTCGAGAGTTAGATCGAGCTACTTGTACTTTCGGTGTAACTTAAGTATAGATAGTGGCAATTACATCACTTCCACCGTTGAAATGTATTCTCCTTTTTTTTTCTAATCCTCACTCGTACTTCCTTCACAGTCCCTTCTCGACCTCTTCCCAGGAGTATTATTTTTGTTATTATTGTGTTACTCCAACTAATTTCCCGCTTATATAATAACCCACTCGTTGCAATGCCATTTTGTGACTTAATTATATCATCAGAAAGCCTTGCGTAAAATCGCGACATGCTTCATCGACCAAACACCAACAAAAACTTTACTTCACACCATTATTTAATACGGAGACAAAACCAAAATCACAACCACGTGACATATGTGCGCTCTTTGTACCCCTGCAGATTCATACGCAAAAATACAATGGCCCATTCAGACAATTGCTCTAGATTGAAACAGCAGAAAGAGGTGCCCTATTGGACAATTGATTTGTGAAAAAAAAAAAGACCCACGAGCACACCCATCGACCATATTCGGTACTAGCTTCGCTTCAAAGAAAGAACGTCAGCAGAGATCTAATTACACCACACAATTGCGCCGTACAAGAGAAAGTTAATTGGCAGCGAGGCATCGATGCTTCGAATGGCCTCTCCCTGGCGACAGTGGCCCCGAAGAGACTCCTGTCTATACACCGATGCGACGCCTCGCGTTCATTCGGACGAACGACGCTGAAGCGGCAGCAATGGAATGCTGACTCTCTGAATGGACTATTGACTATCTACTGTGCTTTTAAAACACGTAAGTGATTAAACTTGTTCTGTTGGTTCTTGCATTGTATGGGCATCGATTGTACATGTGAAGGCCTTAGATTTTAGGTCTCTTTTGAAAGTTTTGCTGGTGAACTTTAACGCGTCTTATGTGAAACATTTTGTATGTACCAAAAGTCATCAAGCTTACTGAGTGTTTTGTATTTTCAGACGAAAGCTGAATAATTAAATTGGTAACTCTCGTAAAAGTTTAGATTATTGCTTTGGCTAAAGTTCTAGACAACTACAAGGAGGTAAATTAGATCTCGGTAGAGATGTTGATGTCCGCTATCTTCGCGTCCAATCAGTGTTTTAGAGGCAAGCAAACTTACCTGGTTTACCTGGTTACCTGGTTACCTGGTTACCTGGTTTGTGCTCTTAACAATCAAGTTGAAGCAGACGTTGCTTACAAATAAATCTAAAAACATGGCCTAAAAAATGAAAAAAACAAATAATGATAAAATAAAAATAGCAGCATTCCCATCACCCATCACATTTGAAACCTGCTTCTTATACAACCGGAAAAAAATATGCATCGAGGGCAAAAGATACACCCCTTTGATGTTGTGTTATCGCCTTTTTTTCAGTAGTCCCAGCAAAGTGTACCTGTAAGGTAAGTCAATCGATCCATGAAAGCATAAAGTTCAATGAGGGTGCATGCCATGGTAATGGGAATGCAATTATGTTAACATCCCCAGTCACGTATACCCGCAAAGGTGTCCAGCCAAATACATTTTTTGCTTGCAGCAGAATTGCTTTCAGGAAGTGGGGTCGTCTCTACAGAACCTTGCGCAAGCCCCGACTGGAGAAAAGATAGTATGTTTTTATATCTAATAAAACCAAGTATCATATTAGGTTAACAAGCATTATCGATAAAGAAAAGCCAAATATTGAGGTGTAAATCTTGCTATGTATTTTTTTTTTTTATTATTATTATTATTTTTTTTTTTTTTTTTTTCGTGACATTTTACGAAACCCACCATTATACCGTTGGCTGCCATTATGCCCCAAACACACCGGATATCAATTACAAAAGAAGGGATGTTATAAGTATACTAGGGGGGAACACTTCCTTTCAGACATATACGGTGCCACCTGGTGTGGGTGTCTACCCTTCTTATTTGGTTTATTTAACACTTCGTCGAGGTGTTATTGAACACTTCGTGGATACTTATTTTACTGCTGGAGTAAAAACTTAATGGTAAGGTCATAATTAATATTTATAAAACGTCTATTGGTCTTGCCCTGTGTTATCAGTTTATACTTACTAGTGTTAAATGGCAGTTGTTTACTTTTACTCTTGACATAACATGAGTTTATCTTCTTCCACGGAATTACCTAGTCGTAATAATTACCTATACTTATACGGATATGCCAGTGGGAGTATTAAGACGATCATTCGCTTGATGGAAATATAATATGATTAACCGTCTTATCAATTTAACTTTCATCCTTAATCTGAGCTGTTGCTTATATATAACCGTAATTGACGTCACTAGCATCAAACGAAGGAATCGAGAGCTATCTTCGTGCCAAGGTTGTTACGATCAGCAGGCATATATATTGTCAAATTGCATGCATAATCTTATTCCTGGGAGATTCAAGAAGTGTACGTGAAATGCAATGCCTTATTTACTCATTCAGCTGTTGGACAGAATGCTATACTTCAGTATAATGTAAAACCAGCGAATTTTACTTGCAAATTTCTTAAAACCGATGCATTTGGCGGCTTGATCAGTTTGTGACTTTTTCAGTATATGCTCCAAGGCTTAAAAAGAGGAACACTTTGTTCACCGAAGAAGGCTATATCACGGAGGAGTGGATTTAGATCCAGGTTAATAGTAATCTCTTATTCACTTTGCCTACACACGTCTTTCCTGGTTCTAATCCATGTTGAGGCATTTGCGCTCACGGAACAAGTCTTCAAGCAGAATTAAAGTGCTTGGTTTCTTTTTTCTCCTTCGCTCTCTCCCTCTTAAGTATGTGTCAATTTTGCGTGAAAGGAATCGTGATCCTATTCCACTAAGAATCATTTACGTAAAAAAATAAAAAATAATAATAAAAATACAAATAAAAAATAAAATACAAAAATCACGATTTGAATATTGAGGACAAGAATTATTGACACGGACTTCATATGGTTTGGTTGAAGCAATTGTGCAAATTGCTATCTTATGGAACACGATGAATGCTAGTGTGATGCAACTACAGGATAAAGTGACATTCTAGAAAGAGAAGACGGTGATTCACCCGGTTATATCATTGTAATGAGGGTATTACGTAAGACTTCCGTGTGCCTCGTTAGAGCCTCAAGATTTCTTGTTCCTAGGATGCGTGTCGAATCTGTTGATATCGTTAATGAGTTGATGGCGTGACATGGTATGCCTCACGCTGTGATGTAACTTATAAAGTGTTTATGTAACTGTCACTCGCAGCTGCTCATTATGGCACATCCATGTATAGTTGATTAGCTGATGATGTATTCAGGTGGTGGACAACTGTGAAAGTCGGAAGCATAATATATATGAATTTTGCATTAGGGAGTTGCGTGGGGAATGTACACATACATAGAATGATTCCCACAATTAGTGTCATCAGTGAAAGTGCCCACAATCAAATTAAATAATTAAGTATAACACATCGCAAGTAGTACCTTACGCACCTGAGCGTCAACCAGTCATTGAGTTCAAATGCTCATGCGTAATCAGTATCATACCTTCGTTGCTATCGTTGCTATCTCCATTGTGAATACAGGCGACAACCCTTCATCGATATGTAATTGCTATGGTAACCAACACCGTCATATGTTTACACAGGTAATCATTTCGCAATGTGAGAGTTATGAACTTTAGCAAGTGCACGACAAGAAACACTATTTAATTCAACTATCGTAAAATCCAGTTGATAAAACAATCAATTACAGTTTGACGAAATGCAACAAATCAAAACAGGCAACGATACCATCAATGGATAATTATCGAATTAAGCTCACATTTCAATTGGCGAATCGAAGTGAGTTTCAAAATACCATTGAACCCCAGAACCAACGAGGCAAATGATTCGCGAAGGCAATTTGATCCTGACTCTCGCCTCTCCTAGAAGCGATGAAGTCGACTCATTGCACTTCGTTGTGTTTCTTGAATGGGACGCAATCGCGAAACCCCATTTCTTCATGGCGTCCTCCAGGGTGTTCTATCCTTGGCGACCTTTTTTTTTTCTTCCTGGGAATTCACTCCAGAGTTGTCTCTGGGTGGTCGTAATAAGACTGGTTCTAGCAGGGGAAAGCGAAGTGCACACTTTATACTAGTGATAAATTGTGGCTTTTTGAAGTGAATTCCCAGTCAATTAGATTTAGCAATAAATCGATGAAATATTCTTGGCAAGGGAATCCTTGCTTTCCGTGGCTTATCCGTCCCAACCGCGAGATAGATCTTCGATTTTTATTGACATGCCTCTCTGTAAAAGGGAAAACTGTCTGCAGTGGTCCGTGTCACGCCCATCAAAAGTACATCCTATAAACTAACAAAGCGCATATTTACAATGGGTGGGGTGGTTTAATAACTATGCATTGCTTCATGTGTTTATGATCTTGCTAGTTTCTCGGAGTGCTCACAAACAACGTTCAATTTACTGAAGGCCCAAATGCACGGGAAAAACAAACCCACTTGTTTAACGAATCAGATACAGAAAACACTCGGCATTGTTATGCTAGCACCCAGCCGCTTCATACGAACTACTTTGCAAATAACTCACCTACGCTTGCAACCCGATTGACTTGAGGTATACAATTGATAATTAACTCAAATAGGCAAACTAATTAGATTGAAACCTGACTCGTTAATACCCGGATATGCCAGTAAGAGTAACGCACGGCTCAGATGTGAGCATTGATTAAAGTTGGTTGCGTTTCAAACATGCTAACAACTGATACATAATACAACGTAGTAAAACATTATATCAAATCATTATATGATTTATTGAGGGTTTTTTTTTTGCATAATGTACTCAATCTAGCATTATGTTTACTTTGCTGATGTTGGTAATTAGTCATTTAAAACACACACTTACATCGTGTCAATCAAAATAGTAAATTAGATCGATGACAAACTCGTTGATTACAAATGGTAAATATCGTATTGCGGTTTGTATCATGCGTCACTCGAATCATCTGATAGCTCGATTCGGATGACATGGACTCTCTTGAAGGGGTGACAAACATACTTCTATATTTAGCTTGACAGAATAGACCATAATGGCATTTGCATAAAAGAATCTCCCTAATGGTAATTGCCAAATGGTATTGGTTACAACTCAATGAATATTGTTACATCAAACTGAATGTGTGCATGCATCTGCTATATATATACCTTGATGAGCTAAATCCCTGTCCGAAGAAGCAGTCTCCACGCGTACCGCCCTCTGCCAGGTGCGTATTTGCCTATCATATCGAGTGAAAAAAGTCAATTTCCTCTGATGGTCACATTATGCTACATCGCAATTTCCGTTTTGCCGGTCAGTGGACAAAAACGATCTGTACTGTGTCTGTTGTGGAAGCTGGAAGTATAAATTCCCAGTGCGCTGATGACGTTCCTTGGTTTTGTATCATTACTAATCAATCACGTCAAAGAGAAGCTAGTAATGTGTGTTAGGAGTACGTTGATGTTCCCTACACTCTCTTGGTGTTGGCTAATGTACAATTTCGGCTCATTAATGACTCCTTAGTCGCCTCAGTAAAAGCATTACCCACCTGTGGCTCCAGTTCTGTAGTAAATTTATTCTATTCTTGATTGAGGACCTCGGTCATCATCTCACCCGCTCACTCACGGGACACTAGATAATACTCTATCAACTGCATTGAAACCCAAGGGGATTAGAAGGTATTACCCCTGCGAGGTCCCATCTGGGTAAGGACCTTTCCTGAAGGTCAAAAACGGCTTCAAGTCTACTCTAATGCCTGTGGGTAAGATGTTGAATGCAATTGAATTCGGGCCAGATGTCATGCGTTTCTATGGCAACTCAATTTCACACACAATTTTTAGTTTTGGTTATATTGGCTTCTTAATAATAATTGATAGTCCTATATGTGTACTATGTTATGTGCTTTTCAAGTTGGGGTAAGCACCAAATCACTCACTTATGCTGGTGGTATACAGGAGTTGTGTACATAGCGTGTGTAGTGAACATCATGGGTAACGTCAATGTTACTTGTTGGCTATCATGTTTTACATTAATTCAATGACATTATCCATACAGATCTAGAACAGGGTTCTTGATTTTGACAAACATGGTGTTGTCATCGTCTTAATGATTGTTCCATTAAACGTGGATGCACTGCTCGTGATCACAGCTCACAGAGGACATACTTCTCACCTTGGAGGTCCTATAACCAGGGAAACTGGATAAAAAAATATAAACAGCTAAAAACAACCAAAATAAAAAGAACCAGAGGAGGATATGCACGTCAAGCACAAAACCCTGGAGTCCGGCTTCCGGGAGTTGAAGCCCAGATTGGCGCATGCTTCATTACCATCACCTTACTATCGAAGGAGCCATTATCCAACAACTCGAGGGCGGCGTGCCGAGGCATACACTCAAAGCATTAGTCATAGATTCGAAAATGTAACCTCGGTTGACCTGCCTCATTGCGAGAGGGGGCATTGACCTCACTCTGCATGCACCTACTCAAGCAGATCAGCTAATCCTGTCGTTTATGTGACGCCTTTGTAAATTCAATCGATTCAACCGGAGAATAGTTGATGCCAATTTGCGAAAAGGATTGTGCAGGAGAGACGAAGAGGGGTTTAGTGGGGAGAGGGTATTATCAAAACCCACATACATGAGGATCTAATATGTGTGATAATGGTAATTGTATACATTTCCAGGAATGCAAAAGAAAAAAAAATCTTACGTGGTGTTTTACCCGATGTAATAGTTGTAAATATGATTGGGTCCACATGATTGTTCGGTTAAACTATTTACAAATGTGTTTTAGGTTGAATAGCCAGGTTTGGAAGTACACTTCTGATTTCCATGATGGTTGGTGTAAACTGGTTTGCATGTGGTCTCCATCATGTGTGCTACGAGAGATCAAAGGGTTTTCAACCTAATACAACACGTGTGCCAAGGCTCATAATACGACTTCTCGCTCTTACAGTTGATTTGTGTTTTCTCAAATCAGATGCATAACCATGTATTGGTCAAGGGTTCACTGATCAGCAATATACTATGACCTTGCATTACACGTTTCATTTCTCAGAGACAACAACATTTGAATTGCTACTCTCAACTAAGATGGCTGCTACCCCACTCTGCTACGAATGGGTACACAAGTCATGTATGTACATTGGTATTTTTGTTATGTCTGTCTTAGCATAAATGCAAAAGAGCTTATTAAGAGATAACAAGAAAAGAAATGACTTGTAATCCAATAGGAGGTTATTTTTGTGCGTCTGCCTGTGTTCCTGTCACACCACACTTCCGAGGAGACCATATGTGTGTGTTAGGTTAACGCCCATGTTTGTGACTTACCTGGGCTCATGAGGTGCACTGATTGGCACATGTGTAAGAACCTTCAAATTAAAGTGTTTTGTGTTGTTGGTGTTGACGTAATGCAACAGCCAAAGTCTCATTATGGAGTATATTTGCAACAACTGTTCTTAACAGGCCCCTTGTCGCTTCAGATACCTGGTCATCTGAATTACTCGCAGGGTATATCATGTTCATGCTATGGCATCGTAATCGAGGATAATGATGCTTACTAGAAGACATGCATCCATGTCTCATCTCCAAGCTGATGTCACAATAATTACTAATAACAATATTGGACAGTGAGCGGTCATCATAATTTTATAGAATGCAAGCTGTGTATTGAAATGGTATTATTTATTTCAAATGCTTGTAACAAACCGTGTCAAGGCACGATATGGTTTTTCCTCAGATTCCAGCCAGTTTAAAAACTGCTCATTCTGGCCGATATAATAATAATATTTTTTGTTTCTTAAGCTCATTGTCTTTCAGTTTTCTATAGCCATTCCTCGATGACTAAAGCAAGCACATTGTTTTCCAACGATATCATATTTCGATCTTTTGTGAAGGGCTCAATGACAAACAGCTGCATCTTGTTCTCCCTCCCCGCCTATAATCACGAATTCAACGATGACATAACATTGATTATCTGAGAAATGCACCGTAATACAGTAGACATGCAATGCTGAAATACCAGACGCTGTTATTTTATCCCTCCACTTCGTCTTTGATCGCGTTGTGCAATTCTTTGTGCGTTATCTAGCAAAGCAAGCGTGGCAACCAGCGCTAAAAAAAATTCCCCGAAGAGGTGTAATTATTGCTCTGGATCAGCTCTGTGGGATTTGCTTGGTCGACATAATTGAAGTTCCAGCTGCGCTTCTGTGATATAGGTCCTAATCTGACCCGATTAGGGTTGTCCCTTGAGCCTTTTGTTGACTGATGTACATGTGTATCTCAGTGACTGCCTCGCATTGTAAGCCTGTGTAGAATTAAAAGCTAGTGAATTTCAAATTGAGACATCTGAGAAGATGGTACTCAATGCCACTGACATAATGTGGTCAGGCATGCAAACAGAAGCGGAGTATAGACTGGATACTAGCCAATGAATAAGGCTAAAAAATATGGCATGGGGTTGATAGGTCGAATGTTCACACGTCCGTAAAGCATATACATACAATGTAAAAGTATATAAGTCCTTAACCATAACCTGAACCTGAGTCCCTCACCCTAAATCATAACCCTTATGAATTCGGACTTGGAAATACGGACGTGTGAGCCGATCCCACTCATATACCTTATGACTCATAAGTCCTCATAACCATATAACCCTTGCGAGTTCGGCGTTGTGAGCTGACCGACGTGAGCATTCGGCTTAAAGAGCCGTCCCCCCCCCCCCCAAAAAAAAAAAAAATTAAAAATTATAAATTAAAAAAAAATCTATTTTATTTTTTATTGCTAAAATTTAAACAGGTCATTGTTTGGTAGGAGTTTTCCAAGCCTTGCCAAGCAACAATGTGGGATGTTGTTGGCATGGTTGTTTAACCCGGAAATCTATAAATATACAAAACTGGCTTATTTAGTGACCTTTGTATCTAAACATACCTAACTAAATAAAAATTAGCCAATAACAAGTCGGCGCACGTACAGAGCGTGTACAGGCAATGTGTTATTTTCCTGTTCTCCAAGTTTTGAAGTTCTCTGAACCTTCATATCAAACAAAATCATACAGGCGTTGGCTTCCTTCCGTTTCCCTGCGAATGCATTTTAAGCTAGAGTAATTAGTGATGATCAAATGGAGCAGAATGAAAACAAATTCTCACCTATCGCAAACTTTCTTGGGTTTTCTTGGATGTTAAGTTAAGATCACAACCATTTTATAAACTGAACACTGCCATACATGTTCATGGTGTTTCAATTGAAGGAGGCTGGGGTTTTACTAGAGAGCGCAGTCAGTGTTGAAAATACCATACTCCACTATATATGTGAATGACATTCTTATTGAGCTATCATAACGTTTGAATCACGTTATGACTTTCTGTTATTGTCATCACAGATGTGTTTCATTCTGTGTGCGTTCATAACGCACTAACTGTGTCTTCTATGTAAGTTAACAAAGCGTCATGTGTCAGAATCAAAAGGACTTTAATCAATCTACCTGACGGTTCTGACCTGTGTTACCTGGGGTTATGTTTCAATAATACAGAACCCTGTCTCGTAATGTTATTATCTTTGGTGCTCGCGGATGTGCGACGCAACTTCGATGTAAGATGTCTCTTGCAGATGAAATAAAACAAAACCCAATCAAGCAAAAATTATATAACGTTGTGGAAACAATGATTGATCGGATCACTGAATTGCAAATGACGTCATGTTTAATCCACCTCATAAAGATAAACAATTGCAGATCATAAATTTCGCTAGATTTCATAATTCAGGAACTGAAATGTTTATCGTTAACTCAAAGCAGGCAAACCTACACGTTTCAGAGGAGCAAATCCTCTTGACAACCGAGTCATCCACTTTGAAGGTCACCTACCCTTTTTACTCGGGCGTCCCTATAGACAAACTGACCATCATTTGTGTCCTTTGAGCAGCCAAATGCGCTTGCAAATGAAAGCCTGCTGATGTAATGATGAGGCTTTAACATATCTGAGAGCTTTCTAAAACAACGTGATCTTTGTCTTCTTACTCCTGCCTGAAATTTACTATATTATTTTGTTTATTTTCAGAGGGCAACTTGACTATCATCATGGAGACGGGAATGGACATTGGAAACTCTCAATCGAACAGTCTCAATTTAACCGCCTTATTTCAAACAATCAGTGGCTTGTCAGACTCTGATAAAGCAGCTCTTTTCAAGCAGATTGGCATCGAGCACGAGGACGATCTCATGTGTTTTATACAGTCTGCTGAATGTGCTGGTAACAACCCCATATTAAACAAAGGGTATGAAGAAGAGATGATGCAATTCGAGGCGTTCAGACTTCACAAGAACCTCCTGCTTTTCATCCCTCCAATCATGCTGATCATAGGAACGATAGGCAATGTTCTGAACTTTATAATCCTGACAAGGAAGTCAATGCGGAGGCTGTCTACCTACACCTACCTGGCAGTTCTCTCGATGACCGATATCCTGGTTCTGTACATAGGATTACTGAGACTCTGGGTTGGTGCCTTGACTGGAAAAGATGTTAGAGACCACGCGGTGTGGATCTGTAAGACTATCAATGTTCTTGGTTACACTGTGAGCGATTATTCTGTGTGGTTGATCATTGCTATGACTGTGGAGCGTTGGATTGCAGTGTGTATGCCACTGAAGGCTCCATCAATGTGCAACAGGCGTAGAGCTGTGTCAGTCATAGTCGGAGTCTTCATTCTTCTGTTCATCATCAACTTGCATAGCAGTTGCTGCTGTTGTTATGTCGAGGCAGAGCAGCTCACACTAATCCTAATATGCGATGGCAGAGCGAGTTTTCTCAGGGATACACCGAAAAAACTGCACTGACTCCTGGTGGTACCGCCAACGCACACCGAATGCAAGTGCGGTCCCAGCACGGACCTTGCCGGACCAAGAACTGTCCGCTAGTCAGTAGTGCCACTGGCATGCAAAGACCAAAAGCTGAAGTCAGCGTGCCTTTGAACCGAATTACAAGCGACGGGAAAGATATACAGCCATCCAGCCCGGTCATCTGTAGAATGGAGGTCAAAGTGAAGAGCTGTGCAAATGGGAGACTTGGAGTGAAAACGACAAGTACAATGGATTATTCTAGGGTACAGAGTGGCGAAGTATGACATCAGTATTGGTTACAGGCGCTTTCAGTATCGATTAACGTTGTTTGTGAGTCTGTACTTTGAATAGCAGTTTCGGAAACACTCATCTAACATTTTTCATGAGATAAATGTTTAAGTTGTGCCCAAGCATTTCAAACCAGAATATGAATAAACACGAATAAAACATATTGTCAAAACGGAGTTTTTTTTTTTTTTTTTCTTAATTTTAGCAGCAGTCTATGAATAATTGACGACTGCTAAAATATTTAATGCTTACGCATATGAAGTATTAAGATTGCAATTACAAGTTAAATTCCAGACTCACGAAAACATTCTGCTCCGGTTAGTAGAAACTACATTTAGTCTTATGGTGGTAATAATTATGTCAGGTAACTCTGTCAGTAGGGAATGCTTGATAATCTAAGAACTATGATTCATATTTTTCTCTGTTTTGTAACTAGCCAGCTCACATAATATAATCGCATATAAATGGCACTGTGTATCATAGTCAGGTGAAGCGAATGTGCCACAGAACACATAATATGACGATAAAACATAACCCATGCGTCATCTAAGCAGCGAAGCCACGTGTGAATAGAAGGTGGTAGCCGCTCTTCAACGGATTCAGAGCACACGCACAGACAACTAGAGAAAGTGACATGGTCTAGATTTGTACTCTACAGTACGGTAGTTAAGTTAAGGGTACTTAAGGGTACTTATTTGAACTCCATGAGTACAAGGGGATCATAAGGTACAACACAGTGTGTGAGGCTCATATTTGGCTCTATTCAGGTAAAGAGAGTTAAAAAAAAAAACTGTATATTTTCAATGTACCCTAAAATTTAATATTAATTGTCACCTTGCATTGTATGCATTGCACTATAAGAATTTCTTTGATAATATGTACGTAATAATTAATATTATTGCTAGTGAATGTTGGTTTCAACTTTGAATGATGAATAAAAACAAAAACAAAAAAAAACAAAAAAACAAAAAACCAATATTAATTTTTACACCTTCTTGTAGCTTATGTGTGTAGGTGCGTTCTTCTTTTCTGGCACTTCAATGAAATTGACTTGAAAATACAAATTCAGGATTTCACTAATCTATACACGCATCATCAGAGACCAATACCACTGACGATATTCTGGATACAATAATCATCATTTACATATATCTGCGCTATCAAAATAAGCGTGGTTCACACCTGTATTCGGATTTTGGAGTGCTGCTACTTGGGTGATGTGGCCTAAACTGCAAGTCATAGTAGTCTATGCAGAAACCTAGAGCCAAATAATAATAAGTTAAATATCAGACCAGACTGTCATAGTAAGATATTCAAGTTCATAAAGCTACGAAACGTCAGACGTGAAGCGAGTACAATTGTGAAGGTATATAAATGTAAAAAGTGTTATCTTTGGATGGATAATGTTATATAAACTATCAGATCAAAAGGAACAAAAAGGATTGACATTGGTGCATTAATTGGAGTATTTCAATCACCAACACTGGATAACCAAGGTCTGAATTGCACCTCAAAATAATTACTTCTCAAAGGTAAGCTGCATCAAGCAGAATCCGATGAGTAGACCTCAGCCCAATCATAACGTTTCCTATCATTCTGCAAAGAACTGACTCAATCATAACGCACTAAATAAGGAATAAATCCAACTGGCACAATAGCAGCGCCACATGCAACATAAGCCTTGTGTAATTGTATCTTCTTACACATATATAGGTGAATACTACTCCGTAACACATAATATATATATATATATATATTTATATATATATATATATATATATATATATATATATATATATATATATATATATTATATTATATATTAATAGCGCTTATATATATATACATATATTTATAAGCACTATTTTTATTTATTATTTTTTTTATGATAAAATATTGCTAGTGCGTGTGATATTATTTATGCAATAAGAATATCATTTAAAACACATGCTTATGAAAAGGTAAACCATCCAAATAATGATAGTCACAGATGACAGGTAAGCTGGCTGCATGGACAGTTTCGTAATATTTGATGTAATATAACGTAGACTGAACCTCAGATGAAAGCTCTCCTGTCAAGGAAAGCCTGTTGAAACAAAACAAGGGAAACAGATAAAGGGATTTTGATGGATCACCGCCGAGGCTTCATCTCCGATTACCGTCGTGAATATAACTGCCACCTCTTGGACCATTGCTCTTAAAATGAGCATCAGAACGAAGAGTGATTGTCTAGAATTCTCAGTGGTGAGTGCTGCCTTCCGTCGGCGAAATTGCGGATGAGAATGGTGCGTAATTTCACTTGATATTAGAGCAATTCAGTACAAGCAATTAACCTAGAGTATAGACATTTAATTAAGAGGTATGGCTTGTTAATGACTGTGGATCATGGTACTGTTGGCAGTTTGGTTGCCTCGGATTATTCAGTGCATAGAAATAAGACTGACAACTGGACATGTTTAGCACAAACACTTTTACGATAGTTTCTGATCCACAGGGTATGTTCGTATAATTATATTGCAAAATACAACACAATAATTAGTTGTGATTAGCACAAAAAAATTAGCGTGGTAAAATACTGACATTTATAGAAATTCAAGTTTGATGAAACGGTTGTGTTGAGAAACGGGGATAATGGATGGCAACATTAAACCCCTCTCATACACATGATATGATGATATAATGGATGCTGAGAATGAATTATTTGGTAAAGTCGGCTAATTCAGCCATATCGAAGCAGATTGAAGATTTGATCGTGCCTTCAACAGAGTTACGTCAAAATGTTCTTGTATATATCAATACACAACAAATGAAATTGTTCAGGATACATTGTTTTTTTGTTTTTTTTGTTTTTTTTTCTCTCTGTCTCTCTCAAAAGTGAGTCTGTTCATTATCTAAACATTCAATTTCAGCCGGTCATAAAAACAATATTCACTGACCAGGTGCAATGCACAAATTGTCATACATCCATGCAGAAATATCTGCTGACTCATATGTTTATTCAATCACGGGAAAGACAGTAGCAACTTCACTTCAAAATTAATATCCAGACACAGATGGATGATTACAAGAATGATCCAGACTAATAAGGACAATGTCTGATCACTTGATATCGACTTTACTGTTACCTTGAGTGAAATGCAACGATGAATGATCACAGGGAGATCCCGAGGTCTGTTGATTTGGTCTGTAGTAAGTACTTGGAAACTGGTGACGAGTTACTTGTGTGACTGATGACTGATGACTTATATCTGGTGAGTGTTGAATGGTGACTAGTGACTCGTAGTTGGATTGGATTGGTCTGTTTTCATATTCTGTCAATGAAAGTAAGCTGTCAATTTAACGTGTAAAGCATGAATCTACATATACAGTTGGAAGACCTTCTGTTGATGATATCAGTCTGTTATCAGTGTAAACTTTGCATCTTTTGTGAAACGGAATGTTTGCATCGATAAAGGTCATTTGATACTTGTCAGCCACCAGCAATGCGATGTTGATTTGTGTATTCCAGAACATCATGTATGTTTTCATTAAAGCCATGTGACCTGAACAAAGACAAATCTCATCAGCCACGGCCAGGATGGAAATTCAATTACAACTCAGCAAAACGCTAATAACTGACGCAGTGACGTCGATTGAAGAGACGTATTCGGCATTTGAATGTACAAAAACGGAATGCTGCAAGCTGTGAGCTTCTGATAGCAAGAAACGAGAAAAACAGGCTTGTTTGTTGCGAATTGGGAATGCTGCCACTGTACGAGAAGAACACCCATTCCACATACAACAATCAAGTGTCTCGAAACATTCGTCTCTTTGAAGTAAAATGTTGGCCCTTGAGGATTTCCTACCATTGCTTAAATATTTCTCATGAATAATTCAGTTAACGAGAAATTCATTTTCATATCAGGATATAACTGATCAAAGCTTCAATATGAATAAACATTCAAAGTATTATTATTAATTACTGTGCTTGGGCTATTATTAGGTACAGTATAGGTATAGATTGTTCATCAATACATTACTTTATACTATAATTTATTGTTAATTTTATAAACAAAATATTTATTTGAAGTATCACTATAGAAACAACAATTCCATTTATCATCAGTTGTCTGGATCTATTACCTGTTGTTATGGCTTTAAATCGGATAAATGTCAGACGTCTTGTGATGTTGCTCAACGTTTGCTTTGAACAGAAAGTGAATTTGTTATGTCAATATAGACATCGTAGTAGATGTGTCTCTAAGACTTACATCCGTCTGGTGATGGAGAAAAAAGTCAGCGCTTGCATTAAGTTATTCACTCAAGCCACGTACCCCACCCCCTGCGAATAATGCTGTCCATAAACCTTGACCGACGACTGTGGAATCGGACCCAAGAGATGTATGTTTGCACTCAGCCTAAAACGAAGCAACCGTTGGTGTTTAATGGGCTCTCCGAGGTATTTGTATCTTTTAGGAAGCTGAGTCATACGATTTGACTTATCAATGGGAGGGATTACTCATTGATGTTGACGGTAAACATTAATATCACATGTACAAACGCTGTGTTGTTGAACGGGTGACAGTGGAATGTGACAATACGTGATCATAATGGCAAGAATGCATGCACATTTGCCATGGCTAATCGTAGAATTAATGAGATCAGTGTTAAGACAGCTGGTAGTGAATTGAAATATAAGTTATCCTTATAATGTGTCTCTATGTGTGTTTGTAAATGTTTAGGATATGTGGCGTGGAATACAATTTTGGATATATACATAATTAAATCAGCCGGTATAATAAAAGCCAGTGCACAGTCACAGATAGCATGGACATAATAAGCGATGGTGCAATTGATCTGAATGCAAAACAATTTCCGGATATAGTACCTTATTAGTTAGAGTTTGCTATTTCCCAGCAATGTGATCGCGTGACCTCCATACAAAATGTTACATAATATTAATAGCTGAGGCATCGAACCATTGATGAAGGATTTTCACACTTGTCGCTGCGATTGCTCGAGTAAATCGTCTGGAAGAGTTGAAACGTTTTACAATGAAGTAAATAACGGTTTTAGTAAGTATATTCTTAGCTATGTAGTACTTTCAATGGCTCTCAACGACAATCGTTGCCGATAAAATGAATCGGAATCTACACGTGCCTGAAACGGGGATTTATGCATTTATGCCAACGGCAATTTCTGACTCACTTGTGGGCTTAAATGTGCTTTATCCTAGACTGATTCTTCCTCTGAGCTTTTGGGAATTTAGAAATTATGTCCCTTTTGAATTATTCAAAAAGCATGACATCAAAGGGAACCACACGATTTGAGATGAACCATAAAATAAATTAATGATTTTAAACCACTTAAAAACAATTTAATATGAAAGCAGTCATGGAATAATATTCACAATTTATAAAAAAAAAAAAGTTATTTGTGGGCCATGTGTTCCGCGGGTGGGCGCAAAGGAATCTTCGAACGTAACAATCACCTGCATTCAAATATTCGCTGATTCGTTATATAATATATAACAATAATAATTATTTTACATCAGTAAACTTTAATGACTCTTCAACATTTTCCTATTTCATAAATGCTTTTTATATATTATATAAAAAGCATTTATGAAGTAGGAAAATGTTGAAGAGCCCTAAAACTTCTCGACATCAAAACAACTTGTTTCCTTATTGTTCAATCGGGCGCTAGACCATCGCGGCCCATTTACTGGAATAATAGCCAAGGTGAGCATAACACACTATTATTGTGGAATGTTCGTGCAACCAAAGCAAACGATACCCTGGATTTGTTCGTACTTTCCATGCTTACAATTATGTCAACATATCAATGGCCTGTGAGGCAAATACGTCTTCTTTCAATTAGGAATTCAAAAGAAGACTTCTTAGAAAGTTATTTACCTTTGGAAGAAGATCGAGCAGCATTTAGAATTTCAGATTGAGAGCTTTGCCTTTCCTTCCTGTTCTGGGCATTTTTTTTTTTTTTTTTTTTTTTGCATCACTTCTCCCGTACCAATTTGTCTTCTAGGCTCTTACTTCTGATTAATTATCCGGTAATATTATTTATTATTTATCCACGTTTTCATGCCCCGTTTTTGGTTGCCGCTATCAAGAGTAATATGTGTCTTTGAATACAGCAATGATCTGATGAATGACCTACGGGAGAGACAATTAAGTGTAAAAATATAACATGTAATCGGGATAGATGGGTTACTTAAGCCGCTATTATATTATATACGTGTGCGTGTGAGTGCGCGTGCGTGCGTGCGTGCGGCAACATTATTCATCGCACTATTTTGCGACTGCAGCCTATAACGTCATTTGGTTGCTGTCATCCGAAAACGCACGCACGCACGGACCACTCACCCACACACCGCAGTTATAGATGACACAATAAATATACATCATCGAGATACAACTTACCTGTGCTTTATATTTATTTCCTATGGTTTAAATTCAAAATTGCATCGAATTTTAAAGCACTTGTCTTTATTATTATTATTATTTTTTTTTTTTATAAAAAAAACAGCTAGACATAAAGAGAGACAGATAGACATAAACATTTACTGAGCTAAATGAAAAGAAAGAGTAAAATGACCAACAATCATTTTTAATGTTCTTCGGCCGAATTTAATGCAAGTACAAGTTTGAATTGATTGTTGCCTGAACCAAATGATATTTTTCTTTTCTTATTGACATGGCAACACAATTCCCTTGCCAGTGGTTCATTAACTCATGCACTCATGCCCATTCACTTCCTGTTCTCATGACCGTCGGGAGGGGAGGGGGCCTGAGGGCTTCACCACAGCAAATGACCATTGGGATAATTCAAGGGTTTGCCTGCGCTCGTAATACACGTTTAAAGTTTCTCTCACTCAATGGAATCAAATTACTAGGTGCAGTTTTAAGCGCTTGCTTTGACCATGTGGCGTGGAATGTGGAGCATTATTGTATTCATGGCACAGTTCTATTGGACGTTCTATATTTCCACAATCCTTGTTTTCCAGCTGATGCGCCACACACAGGACGCCCACTTTTCAATTTACATTTCGTTTAGCCTTTCATGCTCCCAGCAATTGAGCCGTTGGGCAACACAGAAATTGTCTCCCCTAGGCTATCTATTCCTCAGGCCATATCTAATGAGCCAGGAATTAAATCAATATGTTTACTTTTTCACTAGCTATAACAATAAAATATCGCCATGCAAATATATATAACTCATGCAATGCACCGACGTCCTGGACAACAACGGCGACGCATTATTGCAGTACAATGCAGACGCATGACTGAGCCACGTGGCCTGGCACTTAGCCAGCAATTCATAGGCAGATTCGGTAACGTCGTCTGCTAGATGGCGTGGAAAATGCAGATGACTTTTTCCTACGCTGCATCAGTTTTTATGAGCTGAGAATTAACCTCTGTTTCCATTTCATCATCATTTCACAAACGATGATTCAATGAGGTCACTGAATGGGTTTTTGGCTTTTCTATGAATTCGTTGCTCGTTTTCAGGCTCAAATGTGCCACACTGTGACAATGAACAAATCAGTGCATTGATGTCAGCTCATTGGTAGCACATATTTACTTCTGAGTGTCAGTGTTCGCCTGAGGTCTATGATGACACAATTGCGCATGCGGAGAGGATGTTGGCCTATCAATCAGGAAACAGAGTAGAACATCGTAACTCGTTTAGAGAGAACTCTCGGATTGGATTGCAATTGTCGGTTGTCACCGGGAACCCAGAGGCCAACATCCATCCACATTCAGAGCAAAAGGCCTCATTACAGTGCATTACTACATTGTGGATCACCATCAATTGCTTGTGTATTACATAAAGTAAAACTGATGTGGAAAACTTCGCTGTTAAATACTGGTCCCTGGTTGAAGTGCTAAGCACTCAGACGTCTTCTTTGCACACCCCGAAAACAAAATTACTCCTCATTAATAACATACAACCGGATTATTCGATGATTGATGTGAGAATGACACAGAGGAATGCGCCATGAATGTCATTTGTGGGGTGTGTCGCAGTGGTGGAATTTAACACAATCAAATCGATTGTTTAAAGATAAAACGAGACACGTGTTTGATATATCGCTCATTGCTCAAAGCAATTTATGCAATGTCTATCCACGGCAATGACCAGTTTCACACAATTGCAGACAGTGAATACCAATGCTTTTTCCCGATAATTGGAAATAGGCTAGCACTCTACCTGTATAACATGTATTGACAGCACACCTGACTCACAAGAAAAATTTCAGATGCATTGGTAAATCATCGCTTCATGACATGTTTAATCAGATTAATAGATAGTGTAAAATGCAACAGCAGCTTAAACTTCCATACAATAATAATCCGACACCCATTACCTCCAAGAACACCCAAGACCTATGGTACAACCTTCTCTGACAAGTGCTCAAAGGGCACCATTTAGAGAGTGGCTCAATTCCACAGGCACCCATCAACATAATGTATGAGCTAATCTGCCCAGAAACGAGGCCTGTTTTGCTGCAGGATAGTTTCCAAAGATTACGTTTCTTTTTCAGTTCCACAAATGACCAACTGTAGAGTCATAACTGTCAAAGAAGAAGAACCGGAGAACACACACATGTGTCATTGCTCACTACCAAGTACATACCGCCATACTATCACCCATGTTATGAGTACAATCCCTGTAGAAAAAACTTCCATTATTGGGTGTTGATACAAACGTACGTGTACTTAAGAGAGTAATCAAGAAGATCATTCATATGTTGGTTTCTATCCATCAATGCATTGAGTGCAATTTCGGTTTGATGTCGTCCATATGCTGGATTTTGATGCCTTCGTATACGCCCTATAAGCCATACATACGAAATAGGATATTTCCTTTTCTCGGCTATAATAGCTTTTGAACCGATATTCTCCTCCATGACTTTTCCCAACAATGGCCTCTCCTTCTATCAATAATCACATCACTAGAATCTTGAATGACGTATCGATGGAGGTTCACCTCTGATCTGTAACGCCGCAAAAGAACCCTTCGCACATATATCTCATGTGAGCAATTTTGAATATCACAGTAAATAAGCACGTATATAATGCTTTTAATATCCACGCAGAAACTGGTATCTATACAAATGAAAACTAATGCATACGCTCGGTTTTCATAGTCTGCTGCGTTTTGATGCAGTGCGATGCATATATTAAATTATATATTAATATATTAAATTAGTAAAAACGCTATTTTTAGTCACTTAGTCTGATTAAGAATTTTTTTTTCTTCTAATAATTATGAATCTATATGGATCTTGAGTGTATTGATTGACGACATCAAGGCATTATTCTATTGGGTTATCTTTTGAAGTTTGGATCGTTATTACTTAACAATTATATGTATATTTGAATCTGAACTATCTCTTATATATCCTTCCCATTTATTTATTTGTATGTAATGTTTTCTATTTTGTTGTGGCCATGATTAAAGTTCATATACAACTGATACATTCATGGCATTTTATACATTTTGAATTGCACTTGAGCATTGCCGATTGATGACTCATGCCACGAGGCAAAGCATTAAAATTTACATGCAACATCCTTATTCTGATATTCAAGTGATTCTCGGTCTTGAAAATTAATTTCCTCTTGTGTGGCTCTACACTGTCATTGGCGGATGTTGGGAGTTTGTGGTGCCATGAATTTGCAATGACATCTAGGGAATCCGCGGAAATGAAAAAGAAAGGTGAAAAATCCTCCAAGCAAATGACCCGAATTACATCTGGCTTGACATTTGCCGGGGAGGGGTGAGGGCACGTATGCAACATCACCCATGCATTCATTTTGCAATCACAATATATCCAATTGTTCAATTACTCTCATATCGTCTGGAAGACAAGTAAACATCAATGTTAACACAAAACATGTCTAAAGAAAACACCACATAATTCTTTTAATCAGTATTTAGCTATTAGTAGCCGTTGGTGAAATTGAGTATACTTCGTTTCAACGTGGAATAAATAGTTTTGTTAAATATTTGTGTTTTCCTTCAACTGCATTCAGTGTCAGAAAAATATTCTCTTGAATTTTTTTTTTTCTTTTCGATCTTAACATCACAATCGATGATTTCACGAGGAATGGACTTTGTAAATTTTATTATTGAACTGTCAAAAACACAGAATCATAGAGGTGATCTGCAAACATATGTTTATCCCCTTAAAAGGATCGTGTCAAACAAACACTGATCCAGGGCAAAATAATTTCTGAAGGGTCTCTATGTTCAGACGAAAGGTGTGCCAATTATATGACACCCCCTTTGTTCGTTGTTTAGATGTTTCCAAGGACAAATGTTCTATCCATTGAGGAACTGTGCTCACATTATTTTATGAACATTTCAGTCACATAGGATAACATCCAATATTACCTTTTGTCTATTTCTTGTCATATTTTGTGTTGAATATGACATTTTGTTCATCAGTAAACGTAGCACGCTTGCAGCAAATTAAGCAAGCACGTCATGAAAATCTAACATGAAACGATCAATTTAAGGTACAACTTAAGCTTGGTGGATTGAGTGAACAAGGTTAAAAAGTTATGCATGCAATTGGAAAAAAAATATGTCAGCAATATATGCAATGGATGAAGGCCTCCGCCATATTGCATCGACACAGTATCAGGGCTGTCTTATGAGTTGTGAACCAAATCAGAAGTTATTTACTGCTGTCAGAACTCCATATTCAACACAGACAATAGACCGTCTAGTGTACGGCAATTAGTGGTTTTATTTTGACATGGAAGCAGCTATTGCATTAAAACTTTAGGTGTCTTAAATGAGCATTCTAGAGCATTATTAGTCGGAGTATGCTCATTGTCTTGGATAACATAACAACTGAAGGTGAGAAAATCGATAATAATAGCAATGATTGGGCGACTCAGCAAAGATTGAAATCGTTAAGTTCGCCTCGAATAAAAATCGGAATTCCTCGGCTATGTGAATGTATTACCAGTAGAAGTGGAGTAATTACCCAGTTATTATTTCGATATAGAAGTGAAATCACTGCATCATCGTCGGCCACACAAAAGAAAAATGTGTTCCCTTGTCATTGTATTTTATTAATAGCAACATTTTCCCGAAGCAGATGTAGAAATCTTGAAGATCTGATTAATTTGGAGAAAACACTCGATTTAGGCTTATGCAACGTACATGCTTGGGCAAATGGGGTATACTAGGAAACCCAAATCAGTGAGATTAGTACCTAATGGCTCACATGCATCGTATCTGACTAACTAGGCTGTCTACCAGAGACATCCCATTCATATCGTAACCTTGGAAAGAATCAATCGTATATAATACCCCTGACTATTGTATCTGCGTCACCCTTAATATTATACGACGTTTATCCCTGCGACCACCAGACTATGAACTCATTTTGTTATCTAAGGTTCCAATCCGCACTCACCAACCTATATAAGTATCACTCAATGTAAAGCCATTGAAAACAGGAGACTAATCATGAATAAGTGGAGCAAAAAGTAAATACCGGATAATTCATCGGAAGTTAGAGCCAATAAGACAATCATTGCAGGAGATGTGATGCCGAAATAAGTGCACCCGGCAGGAAAGAAAATCGCAGCTTTCTCTCTGAAATTCCAAATGCTGCTCGATCTTCCTTCGAAGGGAAATAGCCTTCTACGAATTATTTTGTTTCATCTACTAATTGCGTTAAAAGGTGAGAACATTTGACTGTCTTGGCTTTAGATTGTTTTAGAAATGGCCACACGCGTACAAATATTTTGAACCTATAATATCAATGTAGATAATGACTTATCGGCAACACCAATTTCATCGTAATCATAGCTTTTTGATAACCAAATGAACCAGTTGATACGTTTCAAAGTCCCGATTGCATTGAAACAACATAGTATAGTCGTATACACTCAATCAACCAACGCCCTTTTCGGCAGCTGACCAATTAAGATCAGCTTTGAAGCAGCTCCCCACATGATTGATCAGGTCATGTGTGTTCATTGCCTGCTAGTTCTAAGCTTACAGGTTTAACGTAATGTACATACACACATATAATCCTGCTTATTTATAAATATGTGATATTCCCCTCGATAAAGAAAGGCCCCAAACCATATTGGCCATTGGCCAAAAGTCCCCTAATGACAAATAATGGAGTAAGGCTCCATTATACCAATATTGTTTGTAAGTTTGACCAATCAACTCCAAATATCTAGAACATCATTATACGACGGAATTGTATTCACTAACTTCTACTTACTAAGTTATTACAATTAATAGGTTCACATTATAAGTACTTGATTTGGCCTGTTGTTTTCACGTGAGGATCTGCTACCCTGTTGGTACAGCTAAATTGCGTTGGAGCGTCGTTATCTCACTATGGTTAAGAACATTGCATGCATGCATAACATGCTAACCTGCATGCTCTGTATATAATTATAGTCACGAAAATCATTAGTACCAAAAAAAAAAAAAAACCAACAGCAACAGCAACAAATTAATTGTACTGTTGATTCGTAGATGCATAGCATGGGGTTAGACCCCATGCATCTCAGTCAAAGTATTGGTTTTTATCAATTATCAAAATAATATACCCACAAAGGTTTGCTCAGCATGTTAAAAGTTTTCAGTAGACTATCCTAAAGCATCCTTTATTATTCAATCAGCATAGCACAGGACCACTGAGTAGCTAAGTCGGTTTTTGTACTCCACCATATGGCAATCGTATAGGTTGGGGTCCCTTTGTTGATACCCGACCGGTCCTCGAAAGTAATGATTCTGAAACCAACTAAAAACCATCTTCACTTGCAAAATCATTATAGAAAAAAAAATGCGAGACTGTGAATTGTTATCAATACGTACTTGACTCTTTGGAAATTGAACAATATTAATTTTTCATTTCTACTGATTAGGCAGATCTCTCTCACTGAGTTTTATTTCCTATTATTATAAATATTATTATTGTCGAGAAAATTGTATTGTATTGTCGATATCAATGATAGGCATGAATAAAAAGATGAAAATTAATATTATAAGTATATAAACATTGTAAAGACAACATAATTCCTATGCCGGGGTCTCATTTAATAAATACGATGCACATTAATGACACACAACAAATGACCATTGGGGTTTGCACGCTTAAGTTCCCCTCACTCAATGGAATCAAATTACTGGGTGCAGTCTTAAGCACTCTCTTTGACTATGAGGCGTGGAATGTGGAGCATTATTGTATTCATGGCACAGTTTAATTGGACGTTCTATATTTCCACAATCCTTGTTTTCTAGCTGATGCGCCACACACAGGACGCCCACTTTTCAATTTACATTTCGTTTAGCCTTTCATGCTCCCAACAATTGAGCCGTTGGGCAACACAGAAATTGTCTCCCCTAGGCTATCTATTCCTCAGGCCATCTAATGAGCCAGGAATTAAATCAATATGTTTACTTTTTCACTAGCTATAACAATAAAATATCGCCATGCAAATATATATAACTCATGCAATGCACCGACGTCCTGGACAACAACGGCGACGCATTATTGCAGTACAATGCAGACGCATGACTGAGCCACGTGGCCTGGCACTTAGCCAGCAATTCATAGGCAGATTCGGTAACGTCGTCTGCTAGATGGCGTGGAAAATGCAGATGACTTTTTCCTACGCTGCATCAGTTTTTATGAGCTGAGAATTAACCTCTGTTTCCATTTCATCATCATTTCACAAACGATGATTCAATGAGGTCACTGAATGGGTTTTTGGCTTTTCTATGAATTCGTTGCTCGTTTTCAGGCTCAAATGTGCCACACTGTGACAATGAACAAATCAGTGCAGTGCATTGAGGTCAGCCTATTGGTAGCACACCCAAAGTAACCCAAACTGATATGAATATTGTTAAGATTGCATACTGCTTCCAATGAAGCGCTCAACGTTTTGTAGTCTTTTCGCACCCATCATAAGTGTTTAATTACTCCTCTGTCGGAAAACGTACAAATATGAGTATTCAATGCTTGATTGGCGGACAGAGCACTTAACTGTGGAATGCGCCATGTAATGCAATTTGCGGTGTGTGGAGCAGTGGTTTAATTGTTCACTGGTAGCTCACATTCAGCAAACGTGGGTGCCCATTAATAACAGCAAACAACATAATTATATGGTCCAGTTGCACTCTTATGAAGTGAAGAGCACTGAATGACTTCCTTATATTTCAGATTCCAAATATGCATATTAATTTTGCTAAAACCCCTTAGAACATCCGTTGACTATGGGAAAGCGGCAAGTGTTCAAAACCACCGTATTAAAAAAAGAGCCAATTCCGCTGAAACCTATTGAGGTATAAACCAATGAGGCCTTGTTATCTACAGGACGGTTTTTAACGGAAATGGGCCTCCTAGTTTCACCAACGACCAACTGTAGAGTCATAGCTCTCAAAAACTGCGTAGGAACCAATGTTGATTGTCCATGAATATTGAGCTGATTTGAAGAAAGTATGCTAGGATTACTAGGAAATGATTCTCCTACCAGGTAAATAACATCCTGTAATACATTTATGCTTTGAGTATTACCTTCCTTACCTGAGTATTACGTGCATTATTGGGAGCTACATTTACTTTGGAGAATAATCAGGAAGATCATCATCCTAACAATGGTTATGGTATCGATTACTCAATCCACGGAATGGGCATTTCGGCATCGTGTCATGCATTTGATTGATTTTAATGCTTGTGTCATGATCTCCAATACTGAAGCTGAAGAATGATGAGACGCATTTGCACAGGTATCTTGGGAGAACATGTTTAGATTTCCAGCCACCCCACCTCACCTGTTAGGGTTCGTTAAACTACAGTGCTGTGAGCTAAAAATATCCTATTATTATACCGACCAAAAAAGAATTATCCACACACTCTGTAATGACAAGATACACAATGACTGTATTTCTTTCTCGTGAAAAAAATATCATTTCTAAAAATAGCACAAATAAAAGCCATGCATATTTCAGTGAATGGTTATATGCCGCGCTCTTTTTTGCATTGTTTGCTAATACATGTATCAAATTTATGCATTTGATAGAGGACACAATCAGTATGCGGTACGATAGATAATTAGACCAGAGAGGAAACCTGTTATCCGATTTTATTGTCATGAACAGGTGAAACAGTGGGCAGTCATTGTTAATTTAATTGTCAATTAGGAGAGTGTCACCTCATGACTGAATGAACTGCTATATATTCAATTTATGGCATCACAGACATAATTTGTATGGGCTGGTTCACATGGTCGGCTCTCATGAATAATATGATTTGATAATGAAAGAGTTTTAGTTTAAGATTTGCATATACCGCAAAAGGTTGCCCGAAGCCTCATTCTGTTTGATTAGCCATTAATGAATACATCTCTGTTTTGGGATCTGAGGTTACATCCCCCGAGGAACGAACATTGAGGACACAATTAAGGGTTCTCTTTTACCTCAAGGACGCCCGATGTTTTGTTTATTGCTTATTGGGTACATGCATTAATCAAAACACAAAAAAGTTGTATAACATTGTGTATTCTGCGGTCAAATTTCTCATTTTCTAGTTTAACACAGGTTGTCTCTCTCTCACTACAGCCTAGTTTCCTATTATGATTATTGTAAGTATTTATATTTACCATTACCTTTATGGTTTTGTTTTTATTTATTCGTTCATTTGTCCTGTACATGTCTTTGTACGAAATAAATTATTATTTTTATTATTTTTAATATTTTTAATAATTTTATTGTTTTTATTATTATTATTATATATAACGGTAATATATAGTGTCCTTTTGAAAATGTCCTTTTTCAGGATACATCCTTGGGAATCTGAAACCTGTAATTTGTTAGATTCTCCAGACAAATGGCTTCTGTGCTCTTTATTTTCGGCGCAAATATAACGCTTTCCTACATCTGCTTAACCGCCAAATGGCAATTATATGTCTCCTTGGAAGGGCTACGCCTCAATTAAATTCGAGTCATGTCCGACTCATCGAGTGCTATGAATTTATAATGACAGTGCATTATAACAAACTATATTATGATGACTCTGAATCAGCCATCCATATCATATGGGAACAAATATTACTGTTTATTGCAAAGCCCAAATATATTTCATTCGGTAAATTATACTGCATTGTTAAGGAGAGTTATAGTCCTGCTACCATAAATGTCTCAATTGCTGAATCGCGAAGTGGTGTTGCATGCGTCGTCAGCTTGAATAATTGTAACATTTTCCATTTCATTGCATATAATTTGTTTTTACACACACCATTGTCTATTGTTGCATCACCTATTTACAAGACGCCTGGCAATTCATGGTCACCAAACACCCATACTGCCGTTTCACAAATTGACCTATTCCCCAAGGACATCGCTTTGCATGCTGAACCGATTAGTTTGTTCCTTTGTTTGTCATCAACTTTTATTTTGAACAACAACAAAGAATAAGTAGTTACAAGCATCACTAAATGGAATTCTTTAATATGGTTTAATTTAATTTCGAATTGTATTAGTATTTTCTATGAAACAACACACATAATTATACCCCAAGTTTCATTTTAGTTGGATTTACCTAAAACCTGGATTTTTGTTTAACTTTATCTTCAAATGATATTATAACTGTAATGCTACGGCGCTGTGTCGTATTGTGTTCTGTTATTCACATCAACTCATTGAATGAGCACCTTGCACTGAACTCATTGAATGAGCGATGTTATTCGGCTTTTGTAAATTCATGTCAGTTTTCTCGAGGCTGTATCTGAGCTAGTATCCCGTGTTTGCCCCATTGACCCATTGCATCCACGTAGAAAAATGTTATACAAACTATGTACAAGTATCAAGGGTCGTCTAAAATGGTTTTCGATTAAACCCTGACAGCCTTAATGAAATATATCATTTTATTCGAGGACTCAACAAAGCACGCATCACTACATAAACAATTATAAATTATGTATGCAACTACTTGCGTCAATCACCACCATGACCTTGAACTTTGAGCTAATTAATTGTAATTTAGTAAAATGTATATGCTAGCAATGTACTTTGTTAATTTCAATTCAACATATTGAGTACTATGTGAGATATTAGCCTTATAATATACCGTAATTACCATTTTGCAAGATTACACAAGAACGGAGGAGATTGCAGTCAGCCGGTTAAACCGACTGAGCTATTTGGTTGCCCTACACCCATGATCGAAGTACATGGTAAACGTTCACACGCATTTTTTTTTTTTTTTTTTTTTTTTTTCATACGCAGAATGAGTGACTTTGCTTGATGGATTGTATCGTATCTTGCTATGCAATATAATCACACATGAACACGTTTCAAGAAGAAAGATAATAAAACAATAAAATATAGATGAGTCCCAAATCAATGGCAATCCCCTCAAGGAGGCTTCTTTCCGATCAAATAACAACCAATTTGAGCAACTGGAGCGAATGACTGGTCATCATTCAGGCTGTCAGTCATGAAATGAACTCCATTTCTTTGTTTCACCCAATACAGGATCGCAAATGACAGGATGCTTCACTCGCAAAGTATCAAAATCCTTTGGGGACTTTTGTCCGCTCGGCGTCATCTCTGACAATTTCCCGTCAAGGAATCAATTGCTGTTACCGCATATGGATCCAGGATAACAACATTTCTGAAGGGGCTCCTTCGGTATGAGGCCTCAGTGTGGACGGAAGATGTGTCAATTACATCTCCTTTCGTTGATGTTTCCAAGGGCGAATGTTATATCCGTTGGGAAATATTTCTATCGCGAAGGATGAAAACGCAATCTTGTATTTTGTCACTTGGTGTCATCGTTCGAGAGAATGGTGGCTGGATGATATGTTTATCAGTAGAGCGGCACTGATTATTTCAAAGCAAATACCCGGTACGTTCCATAAACCTCTTAAGATAAACTACATTTTACTCAGGTTACTTACGGTGAAACCCCGCTAACTCGAACTCGAAGGGACCAGCAAAAACACTTCAAAGAAGAGGGTTTTCGACGAATCAGAGTGTTCAAATTATCAACATGTTAGTAACGTTATGATTTATGCGATGACGCTATGATAGTGTATTGATCTCAAATTACATTGCCATGCCATGATTGCAAAGATGTCTCGTACACAACAGAGTTGAGCCAATTGCAATTAGCGAAAAAGTTATTTGATCTAAAAAAAAAAAAAAAAAAAAAAAACTTGGACGAATACGAATCGATTTTGCTCAAGGGACCAAAAAAATATGTTTGAAGAACAGGGTTTTTCGACGAAGCGGTGTTTGAGGAATCCGGGCAACCTGTAATGCTACTAAAGTATAGGAGAGTCGCCGGGACTTTGAAAACACTTCGACGAAGAGGGGTCTTCGAGTTATCCGTTTTCGAGTTAGCGGGTTATGCCCGGAAGGTGTCCGAACAACATGGTGATCCAATTATCAGCTGAGCAAACAAAACACGAAGGGTTCTCCAGGGTCGCAGGTTGATACAAGGTTAGAAAAGACCGTAATTAGATATACGTATCTATAAAATACATTGTCTAATAAAGAATCAGCTCTATGTAATGAATACGTACAACAAAAACCGAAACTGATGATATCATCAATTTTTCTTGTTGAATCGCTATATGATTTATAGCGCTAGAACACTCTAAAATGCGAAAATGTGAATATAATTATGGGTGACGTAAACCTTGCCCATGGCGTCATCTTCTATGAATACCCATGCATGTAGCATGAATCCATTATGGATGGCAGAGGTTCTGGTATTAGGGATGTTTTAGAGGTTCATGGTTACAGAACAATGACAGATTTGTCGTCTTGTTGAATACTATTTAGTATACACGGCAATAAAACACCTTTATAAGTCGATATATTGAGTGTATCAATGCATGACTCTCTTGGTGACAAAGTGTGTCAAAAATGACGCATACACTTTGGTAATCTGGATTCCATTTCACTGTGATCATAATTTACATCGATTAACAAATGCACCATGCGGTGTCTGTGTTATATTGACGTGCAGACCGTCAACTTTTAAGACCATTCTACTTGCATGAATACATGGAAAGCTCAAGTCAATTTATGGATTAACAAAAACAAAAACAAAAACAAAAAGAAAAAGAAAAGGAAGAAGAACAAAAGTATGCGTCACTTTTGTCATGCCAACGGTATTCGGTGTTTAAGCATTACATAAGTATGTGAGTTTTTGTTTGAAATAACTTAAACAGTTTGCGTCACTTTTTTCCCTATCGCACAATTAGTAATTAAGGTTGTTTTGAACAAGCCTTATACTTTTTTTGTGACAGCATAACATTGTAAAAGTGTTGATAAATATTTATTGCTAGCAATCCCGGCAGTAGATGGTTCGAGAGTGTAGCAATGTGACGACGGACAGTGGAAGATTGTCACTTGTTCAGCATATTGTACCTCATATTCAAAACATTATCGAAAGCATCGCTTTGACGATTAAAAATGTTTGTATATTCATTCCATTTTATTTATCTGTAATATTATGCTTGTTTATGACACAATAAATAAAACCGTGGACTTTCGAAGTCAAACAGCTGGAATAAATGTCTTTCGATCAGACGCTAAAAATCGCCTAATGGTATTGTTTAGCACTTTTCAATATTTACACGCTATCTCCAGACAACACATGGCTGTCAATCTGATATAGGTGTGAAAATGAGTCACTTTTATACACTTTAAATATTGATAAGCATCAAGACCTACATCAGCCGCACCTCATATTTCTGTGTGATGGATTTTTGTTGTTATTTGCAGTCGAATCAATTTCAATAAAGTTCCAATGAGTTCTGGGAATCCTTTTGCGGCTAAATCAACCCGGTTAATACACGGCCAGGTAACACTGGGCTTCACTTCAGTCGGTATTGTAGTGTGGAAATCAAATTAAAAGTTATCTGACTCAGATGAAGGCATGATTCATTGATACCTTTCGAGTCTCTGGTCTGAAACATGTACCACACAACTGACGTATGACGTACGAAATCTGTGAAATGCCTTCAAGTATTAGAGTCGATACTTGAATTGAGAAGCAGTATATTGAACGAAAATGTATAGCCATAATTTGCGCATGCGCACACAGGTCATTATGGGATTATGGGTGTTTGTTTGTGTAGCAACAGTACCTGAAAGCCACACTCAATGCATCACAGAAATATAAATTCAAAAATTTGGTTCAAATAACCCCAAAAGATACAATACAAATGATTATCCAACCTAAATATTAACTATTATTTATTATTTTGAGGATTTTAGTGCTTTTATGAGTATTATAACGAAAACAATATTCCGCCATTTCCGAAGCTAGCGAGCAATGGCTGCCATTGAGCAACACGCGAGTTCACCGGTAATTCTGCGATATTCTTTTAAAATTGTGACCTAATTGCCCCATATTGTGACCCATATTGCTGGTAGACTCGAATGCGTCGCTCCCAGCTGATTGAGTGAGCTCGTGTCACGCTTTACCTCCGTGACAGGGAATTCGATCTGGATGAAAAAGAAAATCGGTAATTCTACTTTTATGTATAACAACAACCATAAATTGGTCATGCAGCCACTATGATATTAAATTTTAGCATTATAGGATGCTTAGTTTATACATAAATTAATATTTAATTAGATGGGTATTGTACGCGGTCAAGGCTGCGAAGTGAAAACAGTTTATTGTGTTAGAGTGAAAGGATAATTGAGCTATTGTCATGGCTGGTGTAATGTTACTCTTTTTTTTTATTACTTACATCGTATTCGAAATTCGTAAATATGATTATAAACCCTTAGAAGGCTTAGATGAATAAATTAATGATTACGTTATTCATCTGTACAAACAACTGTATAGTTCAAATTTCTCACAATTCAAAGTATTTCAGTATTGTTTAAGTTTACTGTCGTTATGTAACAATTGTACACCGGTTACTATTCACGAATGTAATGTTTGTTAAAATGACTTATATAGCGACAAATTTGCAAATATACACCCTAATAGGTGTAATATACCCTAATATCCTTCTAACACAAAATTAAAGAATTTTCCGATATCATTATTATAGTCACAAACGGCTTTCTTTGATGATTGAGATTATATTGCATCATACATTTTCTTGCAAAAATCCTGTGTCAGAAAACTTCATAATATGACGTCATCATCTATTAACACACGTGATAAAATATGAATGTTTCGGCTGCATATGACGTGATTAGATTAATCAATTTCAAACCTAACCAACCTCCGAATTGACGCGCTAGGATAATCTAAAAATGCTTTATATTCGTGTCATGGATATCTGTCCTCTTGAGTGGATTAAACCAAGAAAGTTGAAACCGATAAGGAAATGCATTAGATAAGCAGGTGCACTTCCAATTGTGTAATTGTGCTACTATACACCTATGAGATGGTTCGCTAATACGAAATGTAATTAATTTGTCAATTTCATATGGTGTATCCGATTCATTGTCGACCTATCAATTTGAGGATGTTTTGTTGATCTTACGTAACTGAGGGTCTGGTCGCAGAGCCGCTCATTCGTTTACTCCGTCGCGCCTTGAAATATGATAAGTTTTCATGGCTGTCACGAAACAAATCAGTGATTGACAAAACCGCAGTTGCTACGAAATTGTCGAGGCATTTTGCGCTGTCGGGGTGGCCTGAACAATTGAACTGATTCCACGAAAGATTCATCATTTTGTGTGTATTATTTCAACCTCGGATTTCTGAGGCAACATAGCTCATGTGGTCCAATGATGTAAGGAGGAGTTATGTGTGTTACCCTTGGACATTGATGGCTGGCTTCGAACCTCAACTGGCCATCGCCAGCCAAGCCCTTTGGAGGCAAACACCTGTGAGAGTAGAGTTATTTGATCGGGTTAAACATTGCGTTGATGATATTTATTTACCATATATATACTAGATGACAAATACTCTGAATTAGGACGTTTCGTATCACACATTCCAACTCATGCATCAAAGTTGCACATGGAACATTAATTGCCATGCCGATTGAGCGGATAACATGTCTCACAATCGGTCCTGAGGCTGAAGTAGAATCTTTCAGCATTGCACAAGAGGTAACCAGAGTAGTGGCATCTGATGAACACTTTTTTTTTTCGCAGCTCTCTCATGTAACTGACGTGAGACATCATTGCTTGCGTGGTCGTACGGAGGTGTTCATTTGGGCTAATCATTTGCCCTGCGAGACAATAGATTCATCTGAATTGCCATGGGACATCCAAAACATTGCAAGTTTCTGCTAACTGAGATGTGATGTAAGACTAATTCTACCTGTAATTACCTCGAATGCATTTCCAGGTATGATTGTGCTGTGTAGGTGTCAGGTCAAGCAATTACCTGGTCCTCATAGTTAATGTATATTAAGGAGAGTTATTCAGACGACATTATGCACTAACATGGGGATGGCTTAAGTGGTGTTAATATTTTTACGTTGACGTATTGCACATATTTTTCAATACCTAACAACTTCATTATGGTTTCTTGCGATGATAAAAATATACAATACATATTACATTAAGAAATAATATGCATCATTTACGTGAGAAAACAACTCGTCCACATTCGTTTGCTAACTTTTCTTTTTTTAATTTTCTGCAATCTGATGAACACAGTTAGGAAATAGTTTGAATGTCATTCTTTCACAACAAAAAGTCAGATACGACGTAACAATAATGCTGATGCACATGGTCCGAAAATAGTATTGAAAGTAAATAAGTATATGCACTATATTTGCGTCCAAAATAGTAAATACACTGTGAGAGAGCCAATGGACACTTTTAGAATAATGAAATGAACACGAACGAGGTCACACTGTTCTCTGTTTTATTAAAGGTAACACGTATGCCATATGCAACGGCGAGCTTCGCCGCAAACAGTGTCTATCTTAGGCCTAGCCTTTCTCTTTGGCCCATCACTCTTGTGTTGTGCACATGTGTCACATCGGCGTATGAATAGTTCACAGTCTCTCCTCATGCCATACCACAGAAATCTTCTCTTCAAATTGGCCATGGTTTTGTCAACACCAAAATGTTCTCCGGTTCTCACAAAATGACACTCCCCCAGAACTTCCTCCCTCAGGGTCTTTGGAACCACGATCTGCTTCAGTGTTGATCCGCTTGTCAATTCCAGGATCCGTACCAGGATCCCATCTACAATCATCAGAGACTGGAATTGTCTACACATAAATTTCAGATTTGCACCAGCAACGTCCTGAGCCATTGGCCGCTCTGCACTCGAAGCCACATCATGCTGATATCTGGATGTGAATGCTGGGCAGTTTTTATGTCCTCCATGTCGAATCCAACTGACCTCAGCCAGTTACTGTCACCGCCGTCGTTGTTGTCTGAATTCCTCTGCGCTCGAATCACAGCACCTTGGGTATATGTTACAAATAAATTAAGAAAAAAAATATTACTACTAACTAACATTCGGTGTCGTCTGTGGTAGAAATTAAAAAAAATGACGGAAGTACTTCACGAAGTGTACTATAGCCAGCAATTATTTTCTTGTGATGCTGTAATTCTGCTCCTGTTTGGTCAGCATTTTACCAAAACAACCAGAATTAAAATAACTTTATAATAATATGTTTAAACCTAATAATAATGATTTCTTTGACATACCCCAACAAACAAAAGAATCATTATTCAGATCATTCGAAATGTTTTAGTCCTTGCAAAAAATGAGGATACTATATATGGACATACAAATATTAGTTAGGTCCCTGTAGTTGGTACACTTGTATTGCTCGTCTAAGATTGTAACGTTTCCCTTTGTAAATATGCATTCAAAATGGGTGACATTCCCGTAAATTGCACTGTACATGAGCTTTACCTTAACACACCGTAATAACGAACCCTGAAAAACACCCACAGTAACTTAACAATGGACCCATGGGGAATTACGTATCCACTAATTGGGCGAGTAAAACGAGCTCTACGTAACTGTGACTGTACTGTTGCATAATAAACCCGACGCAGAAAGGTTAAAGGTTAAGAGACATCCCTGTCATTTGCCCACGGAATGCACACAGTCGTTTTTACGCACATTATTATATCAGACGGAATCAAATATGAAGAAAAATGATGTGTATCAACAAAATTATTACGTTTTTTTGGGGGGCATGCAATAACCTGTCAGATCAAAGAAACGTGCCGTCGACACAAAGTTTTGCTGACACACCGTCTGGGCTGGATTTGGGAAACTTGTCTTTGGTGTCTGTTTCCAAAGAACAAAAACTAGCGGTATAAACTTTCTGCGTAGATACCACCATATAGTGATCCGTACGATTCGTTTTGTGTTAGCGATAATGTTTCAGAAGTACAGGCAATACTCGAGAACCAGCTGTATAATATGTTGTAAAATATAATAAATGCGGTGGATGTGCAATCTTGCACTTTCGTAATGTGAGAGTAATGCTGTTTTGCAGCTATTTGCAAATTGTGCTCTTGCCAACCTGTGTCTGTAAACTGGCATAAAGCAATCGGTTCTATGGACATACCTAATAATTATACTAACCGTAAATATATCTGGTTTTGTTGTATATTAACGATAGATTGGATAAGAAAAAAACGTGATCACCCTGTGCCTGGCAGTGATCTTCTAATCAAGCAAAGTATCAGCTTTTGCTCCATCCGATGTCTGTCGAGGCACGTTTTTTTCCAAGGACGCAATCCTTACGGCGGAATATATATCTCGTGTATCGCTTACATGGCGAGGGTCCAAAAGTAATGAGCTTTAGGCATTTCGTGTTGAGATATACCTTAATTTGTATTTAGTCTTCAACACAGGCACCCTTAAATGAAACACAGTTCTGCCCGTGATTTTCAAACTCTCGGATGTATTGTGGAAATAATCGCCGATGTCGGACATAACGCCGTTTTACATCATTGATTCACTATCATAACAGGGTTTTGAACCAACACAGCTTAAATTTGACATGTCAATGTCATTCCAACTCAACAGTGCACCTTATTATGTTGACTACTCATGACTGTAGGCTGATATTGTGTCCGAGGGTTGAAAGTCTGCGCACGATCAGCGCAGCACGTAATAAAGCGTCAAAGCAGAATTTTTTATCGCTGCAAAATAATGTCATGATAGTATTTGCATTTATTATGTGGATCAAGGATAATGCCTAATAGCTTCCATTGTACGACGAATGGACTCAGATGTATTGGGTTTCCCGATCGATACAACGTCCATTTAGTCCAAAATGATGAGCTGTAAAACTATATCTGACAAACGAGCATCTCTAAATCAGGCAGAATCGATATAAATATAATTATGGCCCCAGTTAGCGATATTGCCATCGTTTTCATATCATTTTTACTTGAAAACGAAGCTTATTCCACCACGAATGGTGAAATGTGTTTACCATTTCCACATTTAAGTGTCCTTGCATTTTCAATCTTTGGTGTCTCTTGGAATTTTGCTGAGGCAGCTTCCAGCATGACACGTGGCTTGAATATTAGGTGAAGCTGGATTATTTATTAGCTAAAGATCATCCATCATTGGATCATTGAACATCCATGAACAGACATCCTGCAATGGTGGATTATGGTACATAATTAATTGAAGTTCGAAGTTGAGTCAATTCAGACAATGTAGCCACTACCATTAGGCAATCAGTCATCTAGAAAATTGGCTTAAAATTATTCGGTTGAGAATATTGCGTTGATTTGTCAATGGAGGGTTATGCATAAATGACAGTGAGAGTTTTGCACAAGGAATCTAATTAATCACATAATATTCATGTTAGACTTGATACACATTGTCTATAATAATTCATTCAAAAGACGTTGACCTCTACTCAAGAGTGAGTGATTGGGGTTTTACGGCTCCACCCGACCCATTCGGGTGATACGGGGGCCAGAACAGTAGGCCCGGGACCGGGGTTTCCCCCTACTCTTAGATTTTTAGGGATAAATCCCAAGGGTTCTTTATCCTGCATACCACCATAGACAGTAGTACACAGCGCCCGGCCTTGTTACGTAGTTGGGCAGCACTGAAGAGTCACCGAAGAATCACAATTGTAATTCACAATCATAACTTTACTCAAGAGGAGATCCATATTTACAATGTAATGAATGTTGTTCGTGTTAGAATTCAACCAGTATCGTTTCGCTCTCTCCTCAGTTTATTTTAAACTGAAAGCTGAATATTACTATTATGAATTTTTTTTTTTTTTTTTTTTTTTTGCATTCTTAACAATTCATTAATGAATTCATTAAGCAGCTCAATTTTTATTATTATTATTTTTTTTTTTTTTTTCAAATAATTATTTTGTTCGCCATTCTGTTCGTTTGCGTTCCATGACATAGTGTTTTTCTTCTTTTGGCATTGTGTATGGCTAAAATATAAATAATCAATTAATAAGCAACGATGCATACCAACCATCGTCTCTCAAGATGCCTGTTTTGCAGGTGTAGCCTGTGTTTGAATCGATTTGGAGATAGGTGACATCATCAGTATATTTGCTTCCACATACCTGCAATCATCACTCAGTGCAGGTAACATCCACCTATCTCTCTCCTTCATGACCTATATACCGTCACATTTCGTTGAAATGATGCTCTAACACGAAGGTCAATGATCGAGGTAAGAGCAGAGAGGCTGCATGTGTGACAGGTACTTAGAGTTGCTGCACGCGATTGCGTTTCACTGCCTCGTTATCTGAATCCTTGTTAACGCTCAGGAAATGGCTTGACCTTTGCTGCCCTGACCACTTGCAAATGAAAGAAATCCGTCTCCATCCAATTCACATCAAACACGTTCTTATTGCTAGGTAGAGGGGCAGCAGTGCTCTTTGAAATGACCTCACTAAAGGTGGGTTTTGATAAGCACGATTTTTGCAACACGTGGCGTTTGTCAGACACCGGAGATGTGTATGTATTTATTCACATTCATCGACATGATATCAAACGCCTAGTGACCAATGTGTAAGTAAACCAATATGTACGAATTCTTGCTCGCGAGTGGATTGCAATTTATCATTTCTTGGAATTTTCCCAGCAGACTTTCACAATCACCACAATAATCGTGAGTTATAAATTATGGATTGGTGAGTTTTCAATAGCAATCCATAACATGACAAAATCCGCATTTGAATGCCATGACAGTCTTCCGCCTGATGAATATAATAATTATTCAGCTGTGTATACGACTGATGTTGAGTTAGTGCTCACACGGCACGGTAAAGAGCCTAAAAAGAATAAAATGTATGTATCGTTCATGTGATGTTGCGCAACTGATAATTTGAACCACCAACAAGTACGCACTATAATGTCATAACATATCTTCTACAAAGAGTATTATGAAGCCTTAGGACGCCTGATTTAAATGTAGGGATAGAACCCAGCCCATGCTGTTTCTCTCATATCATAATGCTAGCATCATGCCTCAAGTCGTGTTTATTCGGCTTGCACGAGAAGGGTTATATTGAATACATAATATAATTTCAATTGGTCGACGTTAAATCGCTGTAATTGTAGCCCCGCGCGGAAAATTCAAGAGTAAAGTCATAAATAGTATGTACAAAGAATAATACACTCCTGGTTTTGCATAGATTTAGTCAGCCTTGGTTATGCTACAGTTTTGTCTTATCGTGAGGTCCACGACAATGGAATACACCAGTCTCCCTCCATTTTTGGCTCATTGAGCAGCTGAAACTGCCACCCTTGCTTCATATATCAACGTCAGAACATCCATTGTGGTTTTCTTTGCTGGCTGATCCTGCATAAATCCGCCCACCCTTTTTTGCGTCTAACAATAGTCCATAAGTAGATTGATGATAGTCCAATATCTATGATTGAGTTATCAGAGAACAAGGTGTATTGCGTTTTATATGCGACATATTTTTCGTATTGCTATAAAAATGAATGGTCGGGGTATGACATCAGCCAACCCACTAAAACGGGCACACAGCAATAACACAGATAGATGATTAATTTTTTTTTTTTTTTTTTTTGTTTTTGTTTTAAATACAATAGCTGGACTTTTTTGACTGTCAGCTATATCTAGGTATAACTCAAATGCATATTCACAATGAAGAACCAGTCTTAAGAAGGGAGATTTTTGATATTAACTTGAGTCCTAATAAATATTTGATCAATCTCATTGTTCATTACACTGCACTAAAATGAGTCAAGGGTTGTCACTGTCTTGTGCTGTAAATATTGTTGTAAAGAATTGAAATACACAACATACTATGAAGTACAGCACAATGCTATATGCTAAAACTGATGCGACGTCACTCTATTGGAGGTCAAGCCAAGTCAGTACCAAAGCGAGTTCACAAGTAACAATGCAAAACCACAATATTGCAATTTGTATAATGGATGAATGTTCTCGCTAAGGTCGACCCATTGATGGCACTGCAATCCATTTGCTTTGTGGGTTCTGCGTCCGGCTGAGGTCATTCAGGATGCAGTTGCCCATGCAAAGTGCGTTCTGGCATTTTCTTCGGGCAGCTTCAAGGATTTGTGTATTTTACAAGTGTTTTATTGTGGATGTTGCAGGTTTTCATTTTTCAATTGTGAATGTCTATAATATTAAAAAAGAACAATATAATTTGATTTTACTCACGCGATGTGGTTGTAGAAGCGAGCGAATATTCTATTAATAACTGCACATCTGGTGGAGCTAAATCTTTTTCAGTCTCATGGTGTTAGTGCCAGCACAATTGATGCCATTTAGAAGTTTACGATATTGAAAGGAATTTAAATTTAAAGGGAGAGAGAACTGGTTAAAAATGGACTTTGAGTCGTTATTTGATGCACCAAAAATGATTTCCATGCCTGGACCACATAAGGAATATCATCCCTAACGATTTCGCGGGAGATATATTGCTAATTAGGCGTGACGTCAGGAGCTGTGATGAAACACCGAGTTCCCCATCTTTTACAATGGGCCTCGTCATATCAGCGTGTCCTGCGACTAAACCCCTGGATATTTTTTATTTTCTTTTCGGAAATAGATAGAATAATCATTTTGCCACCAGTCAGGCGTGAAAATATTTTTTTTTTTTTTTCGCTATTTTTCTTATTTTAAAAGCGATTTTCTAGGACACCTACCATGGTTTTTCATCCTGAAACAATAAAAGGTCAGCCAGAGTGCACCACGCATGCGCTTTCGTTTCGTAAACAACAAACATGTCATTTTATGGCGAAGATGATCTGCTCTGATTGGTTGAAATCGATAGCTTCAGGAGGGGAACGGGACCAATCACGGCAAGCCCTCAGCTGACGTTTGCCTCCTATACTTCGTAATGGAAGCCATTCTCTCATAGGCCCAATGCTAACCCCGATATTCGGAATGCATTATTTCCTTACGCTTGCATCTAGGCATGGTGTTTTTGGGACGGGATCTATTGGTGCTATGAGTCAATAGAACATCACTTAAAATTCAGTTAGTTCTCACCCATCTCGTAATTGATAATGTAATACCGTGGTCACACACAGACCCTCTCACATAGACAGAGGCGTTCATAAAATTGCACAGTGGTGAGTCGCTAGCAATTGACTTTTACTTACAACGCCCAATTAAATACCTCATGGCACAAAAACCAAGTAACTCAGCCACCGTCATGTAAAACAAACAAAAAACAAAGCAAAACATACCCACTTACATCGAAATCAGCACCAATTATACATGGAATGAGTTCGAAGCACGTCATTGAATGCCTCAAGTAAGGTAGACTTAGGGTATGTCTCCAATGTTTCTGCACGCATGTTATGTTTTCCTGTCTTGTCTATGAGCTTTAAACAACATCAAGATAATGACTTTGTTGTTAATTTTTGAAAAGAGACTGGCCGGAATTGATCGATTCCAAGAATTAACCCATTCATTACACACTTGTAGAGAGTTTGGAGCTGAAGAATGTACCGTATGTTAGAGCCATAATGCATTTGGCGTTCGATACTACATGTAATTCATAGACTATGTTCAAAAGTGTAAAAAAAAACATAGCCAACATGTATGCAAGGAAGCTAGATTTGAACATCGTGCGCGAGTTCATTGAATGCGTCCTTCCTTGTCTTCTTAACAGGCAACAAGTCAAAAGAAAGGGACGCCCATTGATGGAATCAAAATAATCATTACAATTGCAAACTCACCAGGGGCGTAGGAGTATGGTATCACAAGTTATGCATTCACGAAATAGAACTTTAGAAGCCCAATGAATAGTTTGAAATTGCGTCACATTACTTCTCGCGTGGTACTAATGATCTTCGTTCCAGTTAATTATAGCAACGTAGCCATGCCACCCATTTCAGTTCACTACATGTGTCACTTTCTGATCCTATAGTATTTCTATGGGATTTATGTTGATCCGAACTGAAAGGAGTGGCATAACTAGTACTTAGAATGTGTAGGCATCACACAGGTAAACAGCTCAGTAAATGTGATATTTACCAGTCTAATTCGACGCACTCTAACACAAATGTATAGACAAGTCCTTCGGGTTACAATAAGGTGTCCTTTTTAAATAGTTTAATCACTTATGCATTTTATGGTTCTCGCGTTCTGGAACACGATTGGTATGAAGGGGTAGACATCTTAGTTTGTCACCGCATATGGATGCTCGTGAACATCTATATGCTACGCCGCTGAAACACCCAGACATAATGTCCACAAGTTGCCTTTACAAGATGCGTTAAATTTACAAATGGAAATGCCATTTTGAAGGCGAGCAAAAGTATCGTCAACAATTCTTTGGAATAGACCGAATGAATAATGAATCGGGAGGACATTAAATTAGCGAGTTGCGACCAGGAATATCGTCTGATTCTAAGCTCCATTGCCAATAAAGAACCATAGGACAGTGCTAACACATAAATCTCTCTAAATAACTATTTACATAGGATATTGTATATCGGCGCTAAGATGAAAATATGGTAGCAACCCATTATGTCACCAGTGTACATGCTATTAACATTGCACATCTAGCAATGCATTAACGAACATCAAAGTATGGATAATACCGAATAGACTGAATACTACACAGTTTAACATTGTAATGGCATACCACGGCATGCCTTCCTACATATGTGCAATTCAAAGTATTAAACTTAATACAATCCCGTTAATGAGAGTCTCGTTGAACCACGCGATTGAAAGTGCTTTCTCCCTGGTTCCTCCAAGTTAATATAATTACTGAACTGAATCACTACTATGCGATTCGACCTCTGGCGAGTACGTGGGTCCAGCGAAGAGACATTGACCTAGATATAAGAACTAAGATGACATTTTAATGGCCTGCTGATCTTGTTTTAGCATGTCCTATTCGTCATGACATAAACTCATGAAATAAAACAGGTTATGTATTCATAGCACAGGTAATGAGCTGTCAAGAATGCCGACAGCGAAGCATCTATCGTTTCAGTAATGCTCTCTGATGGGATTACTTTTACCCAAAAATTATAATATAACAAGGAACGATTGATGACTACCGGAAGATTCCGTGAACAAGTTTAAGCATTAGTCTGTGAACTGAGCAGGTTTTACATATTTAGTGCATTCCAAGAAGTTACTCAAGTAAATTATACACTTGAAACGTGAGGCGCATTATCAGATTAATCCAACAGAAAGGGGCTCAGCCGCTGTGATGCACTTCAGATGGAATTATGTAGGTTTTACCTTTCATAGTGACGATACCGATGATGATGATGATGATGATGATGATGATGATGATGATGATGATGATGATGATGATGATGATGATGATGATGATGATGATGATGATGATGATGATGTTGATGGAATATAATTCATTAAATAAAATTAAGTCTGTAGTCATACAGACACCACATGTATATATTAACCATAATTAACTCCAAAGCATCGTCCATTTGTGTCCATTTATGTGCATAACACGGTCATAACTGTCATGGTCAACCTACTAGATTCCGGCTGGTTATCATTGCTATAAGGGCCAAACACCAAATCTAATTGTTTAGGTCGATCAATCTTCTTGTCGTGAAAATGAATGATCCATGGGCGACAATGTTTGCATGCTTTAAAAGCTACATTACAGGCCTAATGATTGAGCATAAGGAAATACCTTATGATAGATTGGATGCAATGTTTGTTCATCATAGAAATAACTTTGAGTTGATTTTGATTAATGTCAGTGAACTCACCTGATATCCTGGTGTTAGTGAACTCAGCAAACTGTATTATCAGACTGAAATATGTAATTCAATGATGAGATTATTGTAATAATTTGTTGGGTACAATATATAAGTTCATCGTATATAATTATGATTATTTACTGAATATCAATTATTAATATGAGTGCGTAAAGCACGCTTCTGAATTGATGAAGCCAGCTGCCAGCCTCTATATATTGTTATCTTTGTGAGAAAAGACTCAACAGCCTGCATCAAAATTGCGTTAATTCAAATAATTAAATTATTATGAAAAACCTTTTCAATTATAATCGAATCCATAAATGATGCTGGCTCATTGAAAGGCATGTTCATTATAATTTTCCTTCCAGTGTACACAAGTGTGTCGTTCACTGTAATAAACACATTATCACACAGAACCACTGCATGAACATGTTACCAGAAAGAGGACATTTTTTTTTCCGATCTACCAGAAGGGCACCCCACTCTATACAAATAACGTCATGCACACCAAACAGACTCTAGAAAAGTCGAAGTGGACACAACCAAATATGGCTTCTTTTTTTTTTTTTAATTCAAGCCATAAAAAAACGACAACACTGAACAATATAAGGCATGAGCCACAAACAATTTTTTACATCAAAAAGTAAATCTGGTGAAAAAAAGTATAATGAAAATAAATAAAATTGATTATGAAGTGAAAATAGTATTGTCATGTGAATTAAAAACGATCAAGTGAAATGGTAAAAACCAGAGCATCTACAAAATGACGTCATGGTGCAAGAGTTAAAAACATTAAAATGATAATCCAATTTGGAGAAATAAAAAAATAGAAATAGTAGGTGAGTTTCTAATATTGACAGGTAAAATATTCCATGAGTAACAAACACGGTTAAAAAAAAAAAATTTAAAAGTATCAGTTCTTACATTATGTTCAAATAATATATGCAAACCATTATATAATAATGTCATCGCCCGTTTCAACCCTCTCATGATTCTGCTAACTTTAAAGTTAAATTTTTACTATTATACTCGGTATGGTATGGAGATGTGTTTAGATGCATCCACTGAGGGACTGAGAGAGTGCCATTTAATTGACAATTCTTTGGTCCGCTTGTTGATGTTTTATCTTAGATTACGCTGCATGTTGATACAACCCTGGATGGTAACCTATGTAGTACTTTCCAATATACTTCCCCCGTTGATGGATGTTCCATGGTTTTGTGACATACAGCTAAAAGGACAAACGGTTATTGTTAATTTCATTTCCATCAGCCAGATGCTGCTGATGAATAGCTCAGCTTTGAAATATGGCCCTGAACCCTCTACGTAGGAATATAAATGTGAGATGGATAGCTCCCTGCTGAATAATCATGCAATCTATATACCTTTCTGGACAATGGATATGTCATTGACGGTTGGTGTTTCACCAAAGGTATCAATATCCCAGTCGAATATCACGATTTTTCGACACATGTATGTCTCAACACATAACCAAAAAGCTAACTTTTGTTTTGGATACTATTTCTTCCTGTGAGTCGAGATTCAGGTATGCTACTCTGGTTGAGTTTGACACAAAAGAGCAATATGGGCGTCGTTTGTCGAGTCGTGACAGCACCCACGGACAAACATTGCGTGATAACACCACCCGTCTGTCATGAAAAGCACCTGGTAAAAGCTGCACCAAATGAGTTCTATTATTGGGCTCACACAATCCATACAGTCCACCATTTCATTGAGATAACCGCGGGTCCAGTTTTTTATCATTCACTGTAGGGGTGGACGCAGGGGCAAATTGTACTGGTTGGTAAAAAAAAAACATGCAACTATAAGTGGCATTGAGCTACTGAGTCCATAATATCGTCCAATTAGTTGCAAAGGTTTGGGGTTGACGTTCTCAGGTAAAAGTAGTCATGCCCTTGGCAAAAAGATGATGAAATGAATAGGATGGTTCATCCTTAGTGCATAAAAACTACGGAAGTGTACAAAAAAGTCACCGGCATCTTCCAGGCCATCTGGCCAGCAATGTTACTGAGTGTGTCTGTGAATCGCTTGCTAAGTGCATAGAACCACGTGGTGCTACAGTGTGCCGTAATGGCAATAAAGGTAGCAGACGCAATGGTGATAGAGCTCGGCTCCTTGGCCACCCTGGTGAGAGTGGACTCGTAGATCATAATAAGTACATCTATTGAAACATTTATCCTTATCAGGTTGCATTTGTGCAGCCTTGCATTCAAATTGGGCATTTGCAATCCCACGGTCATCTTTGGAATGTGTTGAGGTCATATATGTACTTATTGAGGGACGCATATTGACGGACCAATCCATACTATAACGGTAAAACGACAGAAGAAGTGAATATGAGTGATCATAATTATGGAGGGGTCTAAGGCTGTTGGCCTATTGTGATTTGACAAACATAATATTTCATGCAGGCATTTCCGCTAAGTAGTGGCGAGATAACCCAAACGAAAGAATCTCGGAGAGCAGATCCGTAAAATAAATCAAGTGCATGAAATGACAAACCTCATTTTAACACTGTTAGAGCATAACAGTCTGTGATAGAGTTCGGGTAGTTATACACGATATAGAAAAACATTTGGCGTTAGTCGCTAGATAACATAAATGCATCAAATCTCAAAAGGTTTTCATTAGACGCATTATGTTATAGAGAGAGAGAGAGAGAGAGAAATCATTTATTTAACAACAACATACATCAATGTGAATTAAGCGGGGAGAAAAAAATAATAATAAATTAAAAAATATTTTTTTTTCTTCTTTTTTTTTTTTTTTTTCTTTTTTCTTCCGGTGCAGACTAATGGTAGTAATGATGATGATGATAGTATGATGATGCAGGGAGACCAGGCTAAGGCACAACAAGTGTCCGTTTTCGCGCTGGCCACCCCGGGGGATGATGAAATGATAATGATATTCATGATGATAATGATATGAGACGAGCATGAGAGGGAGAGAGAACTATTGATAGGATATTAATTTTGGTTATTGCAGACATAGCAGTTTTCTATTAAACATTGATATGAATATTGATTGATGAAATGAGATTTGATTCTTTTTGAAAATGAGGCTATTGAATGAGTTGATGAATATGAGAGAAGATGGCGTGGGAATGGGTTATAGTGTAAATGAAAAGACATTCTGTGGTGAATAATTCGTTTGATTTAGTTATCTCATACGTTCGTATCTTTTGAAAATATAGAGATTCATCCATGTTTGTTGAATGTCCAAAACCTTTCGATTCAAAGTCATAGATTTGGCGAGGACAGCATTGTGCATGTATGTTTGGTATTGTGTATCCCTTCACTGCTCTGAGTTAAAGATATGCACAGTCATTTGATAGACAGCGATTGGCATTCCGCCTGCAAGAGTTCATTTCCGCTAGCAAATTTTCCCGATGCCATTGCGAATTCAGGCCATGCTCATCTTCCTGCATACGGCAATGACAATGAGAAGACGCAAACTACGAAACGAATCACCCTCAAAAAAATGTTTCACCTATATTTTTTATGATATTTAGAAGGGGCTGTTTGTAAATACGAGGGTCGTTCGAAAAGTTCTCGGCCTAACATAGAACACGCAATAATAGAGACGTGAAAGTTGGAGGTTAGATAGCGCAGCTATTCACGAGATCACACGTAGCTATCGTATTTCCCCAGTTTATCTATTTTGTGATTGAGCGCACTTCTACCCATATGACTGTCAAAGCCTCATTTTGGGTGCCAAACGTTTGATTTGGTGGCCTCTTGTAACACTTTTCCGCAACATTTCAACTTTCTGTGTTCACGCTTTCTGTGTTAGGCCGAGAACCTTTTAAACAACCCTTGTATTCTATATCAGCTGCCTTCACGTTGCAAAATTATATGACCATAATAAAATGAGGGGGAGGGGGGGATTGCGTTCCCTTGTGGTGGAATGAACAAATGTGTTTAATGACTCCGATATCGTGCTTGCATATGAGTGATTCAATATGCCAGGAAGAGAAATAGATAGATTTATAATAAGGACTGGTCAGTTTTAGTAATTATTTGAAGCAGTGTCCTGTTCGTATGGTTGTTTTTCTTTCTTCATTATTCTTCTTTTTTCCTTTTTTTTTTTTTTTTTTTTTTTTTTAAGCGGAAAAAAACGTAAATTGATGTTGTATCGTTGTCACCGCCTACACTTGTTTGTGCCATATGAGAGCCACGGCAGAAACCCAGAATCGGGGTCACCCTCTATTTTATTTCAATAAATCCTGAGGTATACTCATCCTGCCGGCAACTATGGACATTACAATACAGCACCCTGCCTTGTCATGCAGTTGGGCAGCATTGCATAACAAGGTATAATCCCACTGCCAAAAACATTACAAATTCCACGTTTGGCTCAAACTTGGAATCTCGATCAATCTTCCGAAGTGACATAGAATTGTATTGAGATGTCCCAGCCAATGTATGAGAAGCAAAAGATTTGTAACTAAATGGAGAAAACATAAAAGCAATTTGTCTCAGAACTCAAACAAAATTTTCAATTTTCGTGGATCCATCCAGAGAACAAATATCAACGCTTTCAAAAGAACACTCTTAATTGCAGTCTATATCACCATTCCACTATTCCACGAACGTGCTGTGTTTTGGTTAATGTGTGTACCATCTAAGCAATAAACAAGGCATAGGTCCAGAGATTGCGTCCTTGGGCCAACAGAGACCCTTTAATTGAGCCCTAGATGTCTGTGCCTTGGGCGATGCGACTTCAGATCCCAAAACAGAGATGTAATCGCGCGTAATTCATGGGTCATCAAACCAGATGAGAAGTCGTGGCACCCCGAGAGAGATGCAACTTTTATGCTTGCGGGCATTTGTGACCAAAGAATGAATATACTAAGTATTATCAATCCATGGGTCTATGGTGCACCCGTCCATGCCGGCCTGCAGTATTATAACAGTCAGTGAGTCCGCTAGCATTGCTTAAACGAGTGACTAAATCATGCATATTGAAATCGTTTGTCACGTATCCATACAGTTACCCAATGCTACTAACTCATTGCTATTTACTTCTGTGTAAATGTCAATAATTTGTCGGATGGTGTCCGTTTGGGTCCAACATTTCACTGAGACACGTTCCATGCAATAATCACTTTCAATTATATAAAAGAAACCCCAACATTTTGCTGAATTACATTCTTGTTTATTCCCACTGTCAAATCAAGGCCTCTCGTCTTGTGTCTGCGGCACGACTGTGATAATGTTTTGCTTACCAATAATTTTCTCTTTCTTTTTCATTTCTAATCATACTCGACGTTAATCCAATATAAGCAATAACCAATGACCTTGGTATCTGATATGTTTATGGATAAAGCAGGTGCTTTGTTTACCACGGTGGGTATATAAACGTGTAGAACACACATAGTTATAGCAGGCATAACCAAATGCAACCTCCATAAAACACATAATTTTAGTTTTTCTGAGATACAGTTGCTCTATATTGATAATCAACTCTTAATCGTCTACTTTACATCACAAAACATAGCCTCTAAGAATGACATTATATACTTAGCTAGTGTGAAGTTTATTTAGTTCACCATGAAGTAGTTTTAATTTCCAATGACCTATGCAGCCAAACAATACCTTTTTCGGAGATGCTTCATAACAAACGCATGAGAGACCAAACAAGATGGTTAAAATAATTACAATTACCCAGCATTTCTCGAACATCAATTTTGAGTCCAAGCTCTCACCAAAGAATAAATCAATATAAATTGTGTGGGCTTGCTCTCACAATATCCCGCTAAATTTGAGACCTGACTTGCATGGGTTGCAAGAAAACGGAGGGAATCGAAATTCGATAAGTTGCAGCACACCAGAATGTTTAAAATATGCTTAACAGAAAAAATAACTACGTAAGTATTGCATTGTTGTCTCATAATAAGACATTTAAGTTGTGCACATATCATTTTTGGTGTCGTGTTTAAAGTCTTTAAACTCATTGCATTTGGCGATCGGGCAAATTTAAGCGTGCGTGGGGACGATGTCTCCTTAGCTCACTAGCTGGCTGCACATGTTGAATGGAGATTAAACAGTGTTTGGGTTACCATTGTGTGTGAAACCTTATGGCAGGTGAGGTATACTTCATCAGTCTTTCATTAATCCAGCAATACTAATCAATTCCTATTGCGTTGATTGATTAGTAATAACACGAAACCAATAAACATCCAATGCAAACAATGTAACGTTGTCAATGTCCGATGGATAATAGACTTGCGTTTTGAAAGTCGGTCGTCACTCCATACCATTTAATAATAACTCAAGGGTTGGCGACAGTAATTCACCTCGGGTAGTCTGTCAGGTATGATTAAGTTTGACTGATCTTAAAACAGATTGTCACATCAAGTGACTCAAGATATGATACAAAATGGACTATTTACGAGCAAAACATGTGAGTGAAAAAAAAATTAATTTCATAAAATCGCCAACTGTATTCATATTTACCTGCTAGTCAGAGAATGTTAACCGTGCAGTAAACCACCTTGTTATGTAAGGCATAGAAACAATCATGCAAGCATTCAGCTCAATCAAACCGATGTCATCATGTCATGAAGCCCATTAAACGATTGATTGATCGATAGCATTACTTTTGTCAGGTGAATTGTCCTAATTACTCGACGAAATATAATGAATGTGCAGATGGATCACTTCAACAGAGAAGGTCACAGAAATGAAAGTTTCCATTGGTTGCATTAGTCATTCCTGTTATGTGTCAGTTATCTACAAACCAATCGAATATGAATGTGTTTTTAATGCTGCCTTTCATACAAGCTTAGATTTTAGAAGTGCGTTTGCTTCGTGGGCCCTTGCTGTTTAACCTCGAAATCCTGAACACAAGTTTATGAGGTTTGAGGAGGTGAGCAGAAGTTGAGAAGTTAACCAAATGTCAGAGCTGATAGAAGCACAGTGTAGTTTATCCACCCGGCCACCATCTCCCAATGCAATTCGACTTCAAAATTGAGGCAAATCGAGTTAAACCGATGGCATTCCACATCCGTTTGCATACTACTGATGGCAGCTTCCATTCTTTAATTTAATGGTTAACTCGCGGCCATTTGTTTCATAGTCACCGAACATTCTCCGTTTTGGTTCCGGTACCATCACATGCCAGGAACGTCAACTATTGCTCTTATTTGTTTGTGACTGCATCCCTTGCCAAATGATCATCCTATTGTGCTTCGGTTCGTTGCTGCTTGCATGGATGGGCATATTGAACAACTGTTTGTGACTAACAGTGATTGAACGAACGCATCTGATTCAATGTACGCGTAGCCAGCAACAATGGGTTGGCGGCTTAATAGAATCAATGTTGAAGCTATGCACTCGTGTTGGAGTTGAGTGATGGGGTTTTACGACTTCACCCAACCCGTTCGGGTGATACGGGAGCCAGAACAAAAGGCCGGGACCGGGGTTTCCCCCTACTCTTATCGATAAATCCCAAAGGTTCTTTATCCTGCATACCACCATAGACAGTAGTACACAGCGCCCGACCTTGTTACGCAGTTGGGCAGCACTGCAGAGTCACTGAAGAATTGCCATTATAACGAATTACAATTATAATTTACAATCATAACGCCCGTGGCCTTATCGGGTCTCGAACCCGGGACCTCGACCCCACGGTAGGCATAGGATTGCAGACAACGGTTTAACTCACTGTGCTATTCGGTGCCCCCCACTCGTGTTGGAGGAAGTGTGTCGGAGCAAGTTAAATTTACCTAGACACACGCATGTTCATCTTCCAAATGTCATGATGCACCTTTTAGTGATCAAATATTTAATCGTTTTGGGAAGTTTCTGTGCACTATACTTAAGACCGAAAATGTATGTACACGCACTTTAGCGATCAGTGAGAGTTCCTCTGTCCTGAGTTTTAATATTGTTCATTTATGTACAAAGCTTGGTATACCAAAGCACCGATTCCTTAGTGAGGATTTCTCTTCCCGCTCAATTGCTTTCTAGTGATGACACCACTCAACAAATAGGTGGCTTATTCAGGAATCTTATCCGTCTGCTAGATAGCAGCGGATTTTTCACTGACGGGTGGACGAGGGAGGAGTTCAACTTCATCTTAAATTCATTATGCTTTGACTAAAGTTTTACACTAGAGCTGTTTATCACTTAATGCCATGTTATTTTGAGTGTCTGTGTGTTTTGTTGTGTTGTTCTTCTTCTCGTTGTTTTTTTATATGAATATTGTGTACTTGTACACTACTTGTAAATATATCTCACGAAGAAAATAATAATAAAAAAAAATTAAAAAAAATTCTTCTGGGGTAGATTATGATGCTCATAATTCAGTTCAGTGGGTAATATCCACACATGCACATTGACCAGCCAATGACGCATAATCACCGTGCCTGATTCCGCTCATATGAAACAGAGATAAGCTCGTCGATTTAGCACCCAGACGGGAGCTCATATGAACACGCTGGCTGCTTCCCTCAAAAACTGAATGATCCGGGTTTTCATTCAGTGTTCCCTTATTCAATGCTGTGCAACTGATCTTTCTATGTGGCATACTGATATTAATGGACATCCGTGTTTGCTGTATGTAGGCTGCCAGTATCAAATTGTATTAGAGTAGTGTCACAATATCTTAATCTTATAACAAAATCGATTTGTTAAGTCAAATTCCACCCGTGAGACACACCCCATAAACGAAATTGATTGCGCATTCTGTTGTTTATTGTTCAGTCCGCCCATCAATCATTGAATAATCCTAGTTGTACGGTTTCCGACAGAGGAGTAATTGAACGCTTTTGAGTGATGTGATAAGAAGACATAATGTGAATCGCTTTAACAGTTTAACGGGATCATTCTGCAATTGTAACTCTATCCGCATCGGTTTTACCTTACGTAATATAGACGCAAATGATGGTGATCCACAAAGTGGTAATGCACTATAATGATGACCTTTGCTCTGAATGGGGATGGATGTTGACCTCTCGGTCCCCTGTGACAACCAACAATTGCAATCCAATCCAATCCAATCCAATCCAATCCAACAGTTATATATAAATGAATACAATGTTTCCTGACTGATGGACCCACATCATTTATGCAACCACGATTACGTCATCAAATACAAGTCAAATGTGGACAATTTGTTCTATAAGATACAGCAATGGAAAACCTTGTCTATATCGAACAATACTTTCGGACGATATGCGACTGATTTTTGAAATTCTTGATCAACTTCAGTTCAATTTTTCTTGACTCGGTTGGCTAAATTAGGTTTCGATTCAAACTGTATAATAATATCAGCGGCGGAGACAGGTGTAGCTGAAGAAGCCAACTACTACATCAAAGGATTTGTTACTTTTGAGGATGTACTGAATGCCATCACAACCACGATTGATATATGCGAACTTCTTAGAAATTTCAGAATGTATTTTGATCTTCGCAACGTTGAATTGATGGACGACGTTCTTCAAGATACATCACGACTGTTTGTGCACTTAGTAATATGCTTGTGGCTAACACGACCCTATTGCCAGCATATCCCAAGGATCTACAAACTGTATGTGACAGACGTGGGCTTATTATCAGGCCATGTAATTCGATTTTAAGAGACACAAGTCGTCTGCTTCCGAAAGTTTTGACTCAAAACATGTAGCGATTCTACACCGATTATTTGGATGTCATAGTGACTCCATGTCTACTGGTCATCCAGGTTTGATGGGATATATTGACAGGGTCGAAATAAGGACGACACCGTACAGCGCTATTTTGGCCCACTTTGTGTATGTGGACCAATCAGAGACTTCCGTGGCTTAATTAGTTTGGACCTCAAAAGACTGACAGTCTCTCAGTCTCCCCAAATCCCACGAGATCCACGAATCGGACTATTAGCGTACAATGCGTGTCAAATCAGCAATGTATATGTAGCACCTTGCGCCATTGTGTTTTAGAACAAACATTCCATCCATCCAGATATTTCATTCAAGGGTTTCACTCTAACAAAAACGCCATCCTTGTGACTGTTTTCAAGAGCAGACCGGAAGATCATTAATCACACCTCATGCATGTTCACACTGCCTGTGATTTAATCAACCAATCAATTCCTCCGTAACAAAACTAGAAAATGCCTGATTGAGTAGAGCCATATAACATGAATAGCTATTCCTCGGCGATTGTGTAGGCCTACCTTTCAAATCATTTGGCTTTGACTTATAATTCATTGAACCTCCAAAATACACCTCAGGATTGAGACTTCATATTAACATTTTATTAATTTTTACAACAAATTAAAGAGAATTGAACATAAAATCCAAATCAAGAATAACCTCAAATTTGATTTCTGGAGACATGTGGACCCTTTTGTTGTGTGGTGTCACATTTTGTCAACGTCGAATCCTCCTTGATCAAAGAAGTGAAGCCAGTTTCATAATGCATAAAGCAGCTTATTGCAGTTTATGGAAGATATTGCGATCATCTCATGCTATAAGAGATATTGAGTCGTAAGATAGAGCTAAAACTTGCAGATAGAGGTCTTTATAGTACGAGCCTCCTATGAACGATTTCATATAAAATAGAGATGTTATCCTGGTTGAAGAAGAATGAGGAAATCAATATGAAAGGTTTAATGGTCACAGGTTTAGATGCCCAGTATTTAGAAGCATGTCCGATATTCACCATATCCTTTGTAATAATGACGCTAATAATATATTAGGAATTGATTTATCCCAAAAGAAGCAGTGGGCCCAAAACAGTAAATTTGTTCATCTTCTCTCACTATGTTGCATGGCGTACTCAGATAGAGCGTTGCAAGCTGGGAATGTCCGATAGCAGTTGAAGAAACAGAGCATCACTCTTTGATCAGGAAAGTGCTGACAAAAATGGAACCTCACGTCTTTTGCATGGAGCCTCATGGAATCAGTCCATGCGCATAAAATTCATTACTTTCTCCCCGTGACGAATAACTGTGTGTTTGGTTTCTGTGTCTCGTACTGTAGCACTCACGTGTGGTTACTTTGCCAAATTTAATAAAGCGAGAGCGGTCTCATAATTGTGACAGGAATACCATGAGATGGTGCTCTTTATTTGATCAGTCATAGAATTGGAAGTAAATGGAAGCACAGACGTGTGTAATTGCATATACCCCCACAATTCAATATATTGGCATACGTTGAAAATTGTGTTCATTCTCGGTCAATAAGGTTATGTTTGGCTGTGGACTACTCACTCGATAAAGACGACATCACTATTACCTGGATGTTCAGCATTTCTATTTCACTTCTATGGTAAACACAAATTGCTGTATTCGTAAAATTCCATGTCAAAGCAGATTATTATGACGTAAATTAGATTTTTGATTGCACTCTATCATATAAGAAACACAAATCGTTGCAGCATTCATTGATCCGCTTATTGAAAGTGACTAGTCTACAAGGAATACCGTTCACATCACTAAGTTATGAGCATCATTAAACCACCAACCATGTATTATCAAGAGTGCACTTTATGCATGAGGCAGAACAAGCCAAGCATCAAACATTTCATTGCGAATTAACGATGCGATATAACCGATGCATCAAACGCAACAGAAATCTTCACAGCTTACGCTTCATAGTCGAGTGCCCTGGGCAATCTTTGCCGCAATGCAGACTGTATTTGGTCAAGTGCAAATGTACTTAGCGCAGCGTTATCCCCTTTGATATCGCCGGTACTGTGGTCAACGGATAGCCAATCGAACTCCGGGATTAGCCTTTGAAAGGTATTGTAGTGTTTAGTAGATGCTTCTATTGACTCCCATTTGCTCACTCAATATTGCATTCACATGATGTGTAATTCAATTCACGTTGGCACTTCTCGGATCCGAAAGCAATGTTCTATTTCTTCTGTCGCTATCGGATGCTCACAGCTTGCGACGATGCGTGTTTTGACCGCAGTGGCACTAACTTCGGGGTGGCAAGAGAATGCAATGATTTAATTATTAGTTCATCTGGGATTAATCAAACTCAAATACCAAGCACTAAATACCAACACTCTTATTAGTTCACAGACAAAGCATGAGCGATAAAGTCCAAGGGTTGTTTGCCCTGTTTACTTCTACTACGTGTATCAAAGACGGTAGAGTATATTGCGCCGATCTGATTGCACAGTTGGACAGTGCTGTAGATTTACGAATGTTTTAAACTGAACAGATTGCTAGTATTAACAATATTAACAAATTCAATTTGTTTTTTACGGTGTGAGGTGCACTTCAATCACACACAAAAAACAGCCAACAAAGAAAACAAATAACAGGATGATAACAGAACATCGCAATTCTGCCCCTCCCCCCCGCTCTTGAGTGCTTTGGTCATACACTTTTCCCTCCCACTCATGTCCAATTTCATCAAGGTCGGAATCGACAAAAGATTCGACGTGAAGTTTATTATCGCCATCGAGTCTGTTATCAAATAGGCATCTAACGAACACTCTTGGGTATGCTTTATTCAGAGCAATCCCGAATTGTCACCACTGAAGAATGGAACGATCCTCCATGTTGTCTCATTCTTCCTTGTTTGGTGACGCGCATGACCACGTGGTATGAAGCACGAACCACGTGGTTCGGAAAAAGGACATGCAGCGATGTTCAGACTGTTGGTGTCTATGAGATTCCTGCACTTAAGGTTATTGTGAAGGACGACCCGGTGGCCGCTGTACTGATTTAAATGGGTGACCAAGCCAAGCATTTTTTCGGACTGACGTTTGTAAAAGAATGTTTATTTGAACCCTGGATATGAAAGTTAATGGTTTGGCCGCCTAAAAAAGAATGCATTGTTGCATTGGTCCCGCCGAGAGGCAAAATAAATTCCATGCCATTCCCTTCTCATAGAATGATGTGGACACTTGTCAAATCTACCACTCGATCAATCACAATTCCTAGTGATGCAACGGATGAAAGCCTTTGCTGTGGATCTGTAAGAAAGAAAAGCACCAAATAAATGGGATTGAATGTACATGCCCTCACACATTGTGGCTCTTCCAAGAACTAAGCATGAAGCTGAATAATAAATATTTATGCGTGTTGCATCGGTAGGAAGATTTCGACCTTCAACAGTGAGAAATTGGCATTTGTGTTGCTTCTCTGCTTCTGGTGGTTATTCAATTAGGCAGCCCCTTGAACTGCCCTCTGAAAACACCTTTTCCGTAAGATGTGTCCTACGGCCATTAGGGATATGCAACGTTTACTTTGATATTAGATCGCAGTATGTCACAACCTCAAAATATCATTATTGAGAAACATAAGCGAGTCTTACAATTATGCCTTTGTGATTGCTTTAAAGCTCTAAGGAATGTTAGTAGTATTCACATGTATATGTACTCAATAAGCGTAGGTAAATGCACACAATTTGCAACACAGTGATATTCATTGACACACGTCATGTCCTCTTAACTCTGATAAATACATCTGAAACTATATTTACACTAACCACCAACAGCCAATTAATGAAATGATTGGTTATGAATCTTAATTATGAATGTCTGGTGAGATATGCATCATTATGTTAACTCACAAAGTACACATTAAGCTCCTCAAGGCAGAGCTTATTGAAGGCTATTCCATTCAATTAACAGCAGGAAAATGTATAACTGTCGCCCACTGGGTTCATTGTGCGGCTAGTATGAGAGGTGAATATGTTATTTTCGTGTGAGGAAGAATTGAGGTCATTAGGTCATTATAATCATCAAAAACAACGGTGACGTCATGCTATGACAACCCCCTCTGCAGCTACTAACTAACAAGACCCAACCCCATTCCCCTTAATTGACGAGCTCTTATGTAAAGTGTAATTCAGAGTAAGGACGTCATCGATATGACATCATCGGTAAACCTGAGGTGGATGACGAATGCCTGTCTGTGGAACACGGAACCTCTTTATATACAATTAGCTCATAGGCATTCAAAAATTCATACAAAGATACAGACTTTGAAATGATATATCTGCTTTTATTAAAATTTAAGACCATTGGAATATCACAATCTTACTCAGGCAGAATAGTTTGAAACGAGGTGAGTGCGAGATTTTCTTTATCAGAATTGAGACGGATCTACTAACTCACGGCTCTCATTTTTAACAATAGGATAGTTGTTTATCGGTGGAATGGTTTCCCCTGAAATTCGAGTAGGTACACCATGTCAGAACCAGGAAAAAATATCGTCGTAGCCAGAGTACCCGTCTGAGCGACCTCTATAGTTCATTTCAAATCACACGAGGCTTTGCTGTGGGTGCCTTGGCAACAATAGAGTGAAAAGGTCATAACGTCATTCGACCCTAACGAAGTCATTCATTAAGTTGTTAGTCTTCAATTGGGAATTCCGCTCTAAAGAAAATTACGTCATAATTTAAGTTTTTATCTCCACACAAGTGGGGAAGGGAATTCCGTGAAGTAGGACTTCTTCACACTGAGTGAGTGAGTGATGGGGTTTAACGGCTCCACCAAATCCGATCGGATGATACGGGCGCCAGAACAGAAGGCCCGGGACCGGGCTTTCCCCCTACTCATCGATAAATCCCAAGGGTTCTTTATCCTGTATACAACCATAGACAGTAGTACACAGCGCCTTCGTCACACTAAGATGTGAGTACGATCATATTCCATCTTTGCCGTATCGAAGTATCGTTTTCTCTCCAGTGGCAATTCTTCGATGACCGACGGCTGATTCGGATCATGACATAATATTCAAATTAAATTTAAATGAAAAGACACGCCCATGACAGCACGATTTCAAGAAATCGAATGCTATATAAGAACCAGATTAGGAACACCTCTCAGATTCAATGTATCTAGGAATTAACCGACAGCAAGTATTATAATTATTATTAATTATAATATTTTATTATAATTAATATTATAATATATATTATTATTAATTATAATTATATTATTAGGTTAATCAAAAAAGTGTTTATCTTGTGAAGTGATTGTTTTTATTATTCACTACTTTTTGAAGAAAACAAAAGATACAAACAAAAACAATAACCAAACCAATAACAATAAAGTTTCTATATGTACATGTAGTTAAGATTGCTAAAATTGAGCTCAAAATACGGGGTATCAGTTAAAGGGATGGGGAACTAAATTTTAAGTGATGTTCTATTGACTCATAGCACCAATTGATAGCATTCCGTGCCAAGAACACCCTGCCTGGATGCAAGCGTAAGGAAATAATGCATTCCGAATATCGGGGTTAGCATTGCGCCTATGGGAGAATGGCTTCCATTGCGAAGTATAGGAGGCAAACGTCAGCTGATGGCTTGGTTTGGCTGATGGCTGATTGGTCCCGTTCCCTTTGTGAAGCTATCGATTTCAGCCAATCAGAGCAGAGCATCTTCGCCATAAAAGGACATCTTTGTTGTTTACGAAACGAAAGCGCATGCGTGGTGCACTCTGGCTGACCTTTTTACTGTTTCAGGATGAGAAACGTGGTAGGTGTTCTAGAAAATCGCTTGTTAAAATAAGAAAAATAGCGAAAAATATTTTTCGTTTGCGCCTGACTGGTGGCAAAATGATTATTCTATCTATTTCCGAAAAGAAAATAAAAAAATATCAAGGGGTTTAGTCGCAGGACACGGTGATATGACGAGACCCATTGTAAAAGATGGGGAACTCGGTGTTTCATCACAGCTCCTGACGTCACGCCTAATTAGCAATATATCTCCCGCAAAATCGTTAGCTATGATATTCCTTGTGTGGGCTAGGCATACCAATCATGTTGGTGCATCAAATAACGACTCAAAGTCCATTTTTAACCTCTCTTTAATATAGTTAAAAACTTTAATTAATTATTAATCAATATATTTGCCTTATATACATTATGTTGGTGAGTCTATACGAGTTAATTTTTAACTATCACGTATCATCCCCCGATCCACGAAGGTTTTGAGGATGTTCAACGAGGTCAAAGTTCACCATTACGAATTATAGGAGGAGAACGGTATGATAACTTCATATCGTCACGACACCTGACGTAGTAAGACTTAATTTGATATCTCGCAATATTTCATGTGAAGCATGGCTGTGAGGTAAAGCGGAATTTCCTGTTGAGAAGTGACTCAACAATCCCACTCATCAGGATGACCTATGGTATAAGGTCATACTACTTGTAGTGGAATGTGATTCATCTATATCATTATCCCATATCTTGTTCAGATACCTGACTGGTTATCCCTTTAATGTGTTTGTGTTAAGTAATAGACTAATTACTAACCAAACCCTCTAATGGTCGTAACTAGGGAAATATCTAGTTTATCGTCGTTCATATAATTGTTATAACGATGTATATCAAATAGCATACATGTAATTTTTTTTTCACTGGCCTCAGTGTATGGACACCCTGAAATGCAACCTGACATTAGCAGAAATATTGTATCATTCCACCGTGATCGCCATCAGACACTATATTATACAGTCTATCTTCTAATGCTTAATTAAATTAATAACGTATCTCGTAGTTTTTGCTAATTATGTATCAAATAAAGGTATAAGAAACCCCACTCATGATTACGATAAACTTAAATGATTTACGCTTCTTGACTTACGCAGTGATGGAAATAATTGATGGCATCCAAAGGATTGAGATTGAACATTCGCTGTCCTCCCTAACATTTGTAGCAACAGGTGCATAATGATGTACTAATTATATCTGCAATCTATGCTGCAATATCATATCATTATGGATCATATGCATGAGCAACCTTTTGGCCCTTCAGTATATGTGATTTGACATCTCATTTGTCAGAAAAGTCGTGATAATTAGGACTTCTGTGCATACATATATTAGTTCCTTAATTCCTTCCTTCCACTTTTTTTTTCATAATATGGTTGAGAGTTGTATGAACGTGGAGAGTGGGGGACCATATGAAAAAGTAGTGCTGCTCTCCATATCACTTATTATTAAGCATGTTTGATGCTTATTGGATGGAAACGGCTCTTTTTCTCATCATGCTACTTGTCAGAGCAGGGTAAATTGAGTAATTTCCTGAGGAGGAGGTCGATTTCAAAAAGTGTAAATATTTAAGTTCCAGATCACTCCAGGTGTCATATTATTTGATTTTTTTTTTCTTTTTTGCTTTTGCTATAATGTATGCTACATTCTTATGACGAGTGCATATTAACTAATACCCACGGAAAATCACAACATACTCAGAAACTCTGTCAATGTCGACGGGCTTGTTTCTATTTTATATAACTAAAACCTAACGACCCATCAGCATAATCATGTAAGGTTAAATTATGAATTCATTAATTATAGCCTCACATTATAAGTCAGGTTGAAAAGTTTAACGTTTTACCTTTTTACTTTTCAATACTAATTATCTCGAATGCGGGTTTTGGATATCCTCGGTTTACAGTGTAAACTTATGTAACAATACCCAAGTGATATAAATTTATACTTTAAAGGTTTTACTCAATTGTACAGGGTGGAATCAAATTTTACTACAAATTTAAAAGGAAAAAACTGCAAAGGAAAGCTAATCAGAAAACAAAGGAATTTACACACCAAATTAAACTTAAATTGAAATAACAATAACACATAATACACTTACTTCTTAACACAATATCTCGCCTGATGCCTTGCACATGCAGAGGTCTGTTGCCAAGCCTCACCGAGCTTGGCTTCCGGAGTTCGGCTCTCTCCCAAAAACTAAACTTTAAAATGATAAATGTTCTACTTATAAAAGGATTGCCGCAGTGCCAGATTATATGCACGCGCTAAACAATTTGCCGAGGGGCCATCTGTACTGAGGCCTAAATCATTCATTTACAACAAAACTATTATGATTAAAAATAAACATTCATTAATGATTAATCCACCCTGTATTAATAATATATGCACATCTATAATAATGAGTATACTATTGTAGGCCGAGGTTGTCATCAGAGTTCTCCATAGGGGGTGATGACCTTCACAAGGTTTTGTGAATGCAAACCATGGTGGTGGTCATCAAGCGCCCGATTTATCACCATTGGTACATAACGAACCCTCAGTCAATATTGGTTATTCAGCATGTTGGACCTGACGACTGTGAAATCCAATGTGTTCAACAGAAGGAATGCGACTCCAACGCAATTCAATTTGCTCTCTTGATCCATTTACACAGATTACAGGCGTGTGAGTGCCAGATGATCCACCCTTGTGCCACACCCTCTGTCACGCCAAATCCGCACAACGATCCAGTGAAAGAGGTTTCTGTCGATGCATGAAGTGCATGAAGTGCATGAAGTGCTCAAAGTAGTTGATGCACTTTATATGCCAGCTGTAGCCAATATCCACACATTGTCACGGAATCACGAGAACTTGATTTTTGAGAGCGATTTCAGCGGTTAGACAAACTATCATCATGTTCAGTCACGGGTCCGATTTCGATTTCCAATGAATCACCAATCAACAACTGTTTGTCTGTTTTTTTTTTGTTTTTTGTTTTTTTGTTTTTTTTCACTCACTCCGTCTGTACCGGCCAGCCCTCAGGACCAAGTCCTTTTACAGGTGTGACCTACTGCTTCTCTGGCTGTAATCGAATCCCATTGGTGCAAAGAGAGGTTAGATTGGTCCATTTCGGTCTGATGTCTTGTCTGGTCTGCCACGTGGCGCTAAGCATGTTTTGTCTGGTGTTCCATTAAGCAATCTATTTATAAGATAGGTATTTGTCCAGTAATTATACTACCTTTTTAAGTGTGGTGTATGACATGAAATCATGTGTATGCTCCACATTATACGGCTAATCTATTTTTGAGGTAAGACAGGGAGATTATTGTGGTTCTTAAAGGATCTTCCACGAAGAGGGATCGGTTCTCTTTCTTTAACGCGATTGAGGATTCTAGATAAAAGATCGAGGATTCATTAATCACTGCGATTGGTCAGTGCTGTGAGACAGCCTGTTGCTATGGTTACCATGGTTCAATATTCCATCAGATGGATGGAGTGTCTTGGAGCTGACGTGAATGGAATCCGAGACTTAGTATACTCCTTCGTGCTTGTGGTTTTGCAGTTACATTGTCGTCTGCAGAATAAAATCGAATGGTTTCCTTTTTCGACAGCTGGATGTTGGTTCCGGGCATGCAGTCTGTATATTGGGTTGCAACTCCTGAGGCTGCCCCGGAACAAGTCCAACTTAATCATATGCTTTATAATGCCAATATGTATCAAATTTGCGTTGCGTTCTACGAAATACAATGATGGCAGTTTTAGAGTAAACTCCTGTTGTCACTGCGCGTGCGCAAACTCACTGTACCCATGGCAGGTCGTGTTCGCATCCACCTGCATATATGCCTAGACATTTTCCGGCAGCCTCTAGCGGTCATACAGGTATGTTAAGGACAACACTTTCTATGCAAAATGTCCCCATGCGTACACAGACCATTTCAATCAAAATTGTATCAAATAAGTAACTCGAGAAGTCTGAGTGCCAACGATGGCTGATGTGAAATGCGGAGACGAGAGAAGTGAAACAGATACATGAAATGGCACATCGGATACAGTCACGCTGATTTGCAATTTAGCAGACGAAATTAATTTGATGTATCAAGTTGCACATTCAATTTCAAAGTGCCATATAGAGAAAATTGACATTGACGTTGTCTTCATATTATTAGTATTCAAAATAAATATAATCATAATAATGTATTGAACCGTGCAAGATATCGTTACATCCTCCATTCAATGTCATATAAATGCGTTTAATACAAACTTATAACGGCACACTTCATTTATTATCGTTCTATGTTATTGAATTTTTGTTATTTTTCTTCGGTCTTGTTGAGGGAATTTGCATAATTTATCAAAAGTACAAAACGCGCGATATAAATGAAATGGTTGAAATTGTTTAATACTTATGATGACTGTGATCCTGGGGAACAATATTGGACTAACGAGACCAACTAAAGCACGCATACCAAAGTTTGCGCGATTCAGGATTTAGTCAGATCGTGGATTATCTGTGGATCAGTTATTGTCTATTTCAATGATTTCCAGTATTGGAAATACACCTGGATTGATATTAGGTGACACCCTCACCCATCCAACATCCAGGGTGCTACATCCGACTCTACGGTTTACTAAACCTGAGTTAATTGTCTTTAACGAATTATCAGTCATAACTATTACCCAGCAATTTGACAATTATTGCAGTCTAAGTACTATTATTCATAGCCTTGCATCACGTGCTCATCATATTTTATAAGATCTGCGTCACAGAATGAGATCATTTTGTCCTCATCAGATGGTATTTGATCGCGATGCGGCAGCTATCTCTGCTGATATTTACAGTTTAATGAGATAAATTTAATTAATTCCCACTGTCAACTAATCTCTCTGATATGACGGATCCAATTAAGCCTTTTTGATATGTAATACCTTGGTGTCCATGTCGGTATATGCGCATTGCCGAACTTGCGTTGGCAGGAGGGCGACTTAGATTACTGAGGGAATTACGTCAAGAGATAAAACAAAGCTTTGTAATTAAGCTTCAATGTGTCTACAAGTTCTATTTCTGTATCTGGAATTTGCTATATTTCTGCAATTACAGCTCAACCTGTCTTCATCATTCATCGATCTCATGCATGTATGTATTTCGCCATTCTTCGTCCGGTCATTCATTTTGCCAATTAACTGAGACACCACTTGCAGTCTTTTAAAGATAACTTAACGTCATTGGAGGCTATATGCAAGGCCATGTTTGATTTTGGCTTTGTTGTGCGAATATCAGCCCTTGAACAAAGACACACGAATTATAGATTTATATCTAGGTAACATCCTTTGAAATCTGCTGATAATTGTCTCTCAAAATCAATCGCCCTCGGCACGTCTATTCATCCCGTAATCGATTTATCAAAACACGATCTGCTCCTTGGCCTTCAGCAACCTCCAGGTGAAGTTTCAGAGACTAAATGATGTAAGGATGAGACGTATAACTGCATAAATATAATAATATAGGAACTAACATTATAAATAGTACATCTCGAGATGTCGCCAATTACGTAATACTGGTTTGCTAAATAAGATATCATAAGTTCCATTATCAATATCAATAATAATCAAATTTGATATTTGCATTGTGTCATACGTGCCAACAATGTCCGGTATTAATTGGACGCCAACTCACAAAACGCACAACAATACTCGACATCTCTAAGGCAACCGATTAATTTGGGGATATCCTAAGCCGTAGTAACCACAGAAACTGGCTGACGAATCTCATTGGTAGTCTAAACGACGGTAATGATTAATGCCCTCACAATGAACGGCAGTTTATCGAGAATGCTTAATGGGTCCGAATACGAACGAGAAGCCCATCCATCTTAGGCAGAGCGCCTTTTAAATTGAGAGCCATCTTCTTATTGGATCAAGGAGACCATGATTACACGCCGATCAAAGGCATGAATCTGTATACTTTGTTATCAGCATGTATTATTAGATATTCCTGCAATCAACTTTGTTTTATGGAACACTAACTCAGTTTAGCTACACGTGGCAGCGTAACAGTACGTGCTGCAAATGTCCTTGAGTGATCTCTGTCCTTCTGGGACGCAATTAGAGACCGCACAGTGGGTCATCCGAGGGAACCTTGGTCGTCAGTGTGTGGATAGAATGTGATACTGTCATAGCGTAAAACCATAACAAGTCATTGGTATGCATCACGACATGCGGTTTGCATGAATTTGCAAGAGCTTCTGGAGACTTCACGAGAAACTGATATCCGCTGCATGCATAAAAATATATAAAGAAGTAACTAGAATTCTTATAGGGGTCACGTGATTGGTCAGAATTGAAACCAGATTTAAGGGGACCTCACAATGAAAACTCGACAACCTGGACCTTTATGCTATAAATAGCCCATTACTAGTTCCCTTAAATTCCAAGCTACTGTGAATGGGCGCTCTAACATTGAACGAGCATTCTAGTACTCCTATGGTTGCATATATTAAAACTTCGGCCAATGCGCCCTCAAAGCAAGTCATACCCAAAGGTGTGATGTTTGACACCTGCTACTGTGCCACCACACACCAAAATGAGACGCAGATTCCGTAGCTGGCGAAGGAGGAACATGGGTGTGTTTCACTAAGACCTCTTGAGCCCTCTTATGCGAACTCCTCCTGACTTTAAGAGGAGTTCTCAGTGAAACGCACCCCAGAGACTGAGATGCATCAAGGTTTTACTTGTCGATTATACTAACCATTGATTGCATTATTAAACATACTTTAATGCTAGAGTGATGTCCAAAAAAATAGCAATCAAGGTTAATCAACTATAGACCGATAATGACCATTTGTCATAACTTTCAATTTCCTGACGGTTGGTCATTTCCAATATGGCTGTAATTTCGTTGTTGGATATAATTTAACAATTTTTTTTTAGTTTGAAATTGGATTTGATATAAAATAAAACGAAATAGTCATGATTGAAAATCTGCGACAAGTTACTTTTTTCGGTGTGCATCGCCACAATTAAATATTATTACAATGAAATATTACGTAATTTGGACATTTCAGATTGTTATATTGCTATCCATTATCGTGATTTTGTGATCTATAATGTGTAACTGTTTATATTGCTGATAATACCTTTCACTGTGCCATCCATGAAGCAACATACTGAGCCTTGCGCAATGACTGTCATACCTGTATAACCAACGTGTGTTCCCTTCTTGCGACACACTCACACCTTTGGCAATGATTCAGGTTCATATGCCAGTGTTGTTCTGAATCAGGTTTGCGCACATTGCAATAGGTACGATTTGATATCAAAATAGCATTGAACTATATTGCAATGACATTGTCCGTTAAACCAACCGCATGAGTGATAATGTGAAATTATTGCTGTCTAAAGTCCGGTGTTTTCAATAAAAATCCGTGTTGTCCATATTCGGTCATGGGTTTGAAGGAATTTTGATAATTTGGGGTTGTCTAAATCAGGAGGAATCAGGAGGGTGGATCATCTGGCTTCCACACTTTTGTAATCTGTGCAAATGGATCAAGAGAGCAAATTGAATTGCGCTGGCGTCGCATTCCTTGTGTTAACCATATTGGCTTAGGAAGGAACGTGATCGGCGTACGGGGACAGCAACCGATAAAGCATCATTAATTGTCACCATCAACACTGAGTTGCGTTTGTATTTGTGAAGCACAAATAAAATCTGATGGTCGGTGGTCTGTGTCAAAATAGCGGAAATGTTATGAATAAACAGAAGATGTGCTTGGTTTGCCATGTATAATAGAGGTGAGTTACTCGTCAGCTTTACGAAACATTGTCTAGGGTTAGGGTTAGGGTTATCAAGGCTACTTTCTTGGGATAATGTTCAGCAACTCAGTGCAGTTTTGTCGCGAGTTTTTGTTTGAGAATCCTAAAGAATGCTCTTAATCCGTGTATCTGACTCATGCATGCCGCTGGTGCCACGTCCTTATCTAAACCAAGTTTGCTGAATGAAGCATATGATATCCCTGGACGACATGGACTGGCATAGTGCTCGCCGTTATAATGGACGCATGACACAGCCAATACACCACGTGTGTGAGGCATCCTTCCGCAAACGATCGGGGTTTTTATGCGTGTCTCTTGCTACTAAGCATTCTGATTGCTTCATCCATATAAGTTTTGCGCGTTTGCTAATTAGCAAAAATCACGGTCACCATTTGATTAGTGGGCAATGCAATTCAGCGCGTACTCTATGCGTGCTTGGATACCGATTTTCCGGTCAGGTATTTTGCCAATCACCAAATAGTGTTTCGCTTTTTTTTTCTTTTTTTTTTCTTTTTTTTTTGGGGGGGGGGGCGGCATTCAAGGTATATCCTTGGAAATATAATCAGGAAAGACCAACTGATGAATTCGCAGTCTCGTTAGAACGCACACCATATTATTTTTATTTCAATTAAAAATAATTATATATTGTAATATTGAAATACAACTTGGCACTTCTAAGTTTTGGCAATACCTTCAATGTCAAGATATATAAACTAAAGACAAATACATCGACAGATCAAAACAACCCATGGCACTCTGTTTTTTTCATATTTCTTTTGATTTGGGGAAATCCGAGTACGCTCTGGTTGTGCTTTTTACTCTGGCTTCCCGAATGAATATATTGGTTACTCCTTTTACATTCATACGTGCCAATGAAAGTGATATTTGATACCGTTTTCATCTAGATTACCGAGCGGTTCAATGGCAATGCACAAGATTTGTCAACTGCGATAACTGTTTGCTTTGGCTCGATATGTATTAAATTTTCACAAATAAGCACCACGCAATGGGTGTTAAATAAGTATTAACTACACGTAATCTGGACTCTATGCAAAACCAACGCAGAAACTTTTAATTCAATATGTTACAGGTGCTGAAAATACCTGTTTTCCAACGCAATAGCCGGGTGACATTTGAGTTTAATAACGGAATTTTATCTTTGAGGAGATTAGAAAACAAAAGAAACCGAACGGATCAGACCGGCTTACTTCTGAATACATGGTTGACATTTACACCTGATCTTTTTCTAAACCTGCGCCAACCAGACCTTCTAAAAGACATAAGTTTGATTTTGGCCATGTTAACAGAATGAGATTAAACCCATGGCCATGATACCTCTCCATGATGCATCTAACAATGCTTTCGGTGTCTCATTAATTTGCGGCTATTCCGTGTCCCTTGGAATTCTGGAGCACACCTGTGTCAGGCATTGAAAAAAGACCTCTGTTCATTTCGATTAAATCTATTTTATAATATGATATGCTATATTAAATTCTGTGATTGCAGAGGGGCCAAACGCCTCAGAACCGTAATGATGTGAGCTATGTAAATAATGCAAGACCAATTGAAAGGTGGTTAAAACAAGCAGAATGTAATATTTGTTTTATCAGATTATGCTGAGAAAATCGTTCATTCAGGTATCCCAGTGGCAACAATGGGCAATTATTGATGTTATATCATCGAACGGATGAAATAGACTTAAAGAAGAGTTTAACTCTCTCAATTTTGACAATTCCGGTAATTGGCCCAAAGCATTGGCAATATCCTGTAATACATCGACAATTAGACAATATTATAAATACATAAGAGAATAAACCGGAACATATTTTTATGTATAGCTTTTTTGTGTTTGTCTTTTATTGATCTAGCGTGTGCTATTTTCAAATAATCTCTATGAGTCATATGTAATAGAGCATGCTAGAGGTGAATTAAATAATTTATTTAATTTGATAATAAACGTTTACTATCCGAAAATGATGCAGTATTATTTCCAGATTTGAATACCATATGCACATATCGGATTGTCGGACTTCGGATATCGTATTCGGATATCCGTGCATCCCTACTTATAATATACATGTATGAGCACAACCGCATTTCGGTAACATAATGGTCAAACACCGTTTTCCTCCACCACCTGTATGTGTTAGCCAGCAATACACTCCACCGTGTTGCACCGTGGTTCACTTTCTATAGGATACGTTACACCATTACTTTCAATCAGCAAGATTAGGACTCGTTCTTTGGAATTCCAATCCGACAAAAGCAAAGGTGAAAAGTCAGATTTAGGTTGCAGTGTAGTTCATTATCGCACAGCAATCCTTAAAATTTTCGTCGCCAGTGCATGAGTACTATAATAGGATGAGAAGAGAACTGAAATAGTTACGTCGAATTCCGGATGTTCATTTCCGGATTACGAACATCATTCTTGGAAGACCAGTTCCGTTGAGTGGTATTCGCAGCGATACAGAGGTCAGGAAGTCAAGAATTATTGTGTTGTTGATCAGTTCCAGTATCAAGTGAGCACTTGTTAACTCCGCTAGGCTGTTTTCCTGTTCTTTTCATAAAAATCAGTATAGTTACCTTTACATTCATCAATATCTCATCTCTGTCATATGACGTTTTCTTAATAAAAAAATATCGGTATTGTAGTCTGTGCATTTGTTTTGCTCGATTTGCCCGTGCAATGGGAATGTCAACATAACGACTGTAACTCCGTTGCGGATTTGCTGCCGACTGAATACTCGAATGTTTTATTCTTGAGCCATTGATCATAATAAGTATTATACCCGAGTGGCCTAGTGCAACTGTTAAATTATCTCTATAGTTGTACGACAAACCAGGATGCATCGGGGTGTTATATTAGTTCCTCTCGTTTGTTTTTCAGTACTGTGAGAACAGCTGGTGGAAAGTAAAGCAATTTCTGATTTTATGGTATTGATAATCCGATGCTGTGATCAAATGGAATGAAATGCTGTCACATGATTGTCATTTCCTGTCCTCCACACCTACAATAAAAGCTACAATCGTAGCCTAATCCACTATAAAAATATTCACTTAACTACGGTTGAGGTCTAATTTGATCAATCCCATGTTCAGATAGTGAAAAATGTATCAAACTTTCGTGACATAACGGTGTATCACTGCGGACCTTTGGATTCACAAACAATATGCCTCCCTGTCATAATAAACCTGGTCTCTTCTGCTTGATGAACTAGTTATATTGCGTTTGATGCACCATTGTTGTAGCACTAAAGTCTTCATATCCACGTCGAGCGACCATACTCTAAAAATGAGGTTTACACATTCGTCTCCGCTATTGGCATTAGATCCATTAGATTAAAGGATCTGGCAAGTGTTCGTGATGAACGTACCTTTCAAATTGACCCTCGACAGTCCTCAGCTACTGGGGACCCTGGACGACAGGCAGGCGCATGCATTAATTTATTCCAACAAATGATATGAAAACATACAGGCCACATTATTCTGAAGTGCATTGATCTTAAATATGGTGGTAAACAAATTAAATATAATCAAATACAAGGGAAGGCATACAAATCACGAGAGATCGAATGCCCTTACAAAACGTTTCCAGTGCAGGGGTTAAGCAAATAAATTAAACCATCGTTGGTTAAAAAAAAATTTAAAAAATATAAAAAATCATGGTTAAAACCAGATCACATCAAAACAGGAGTTTTACACAGTTTCTATCGAGGTGTTCTTCTGACAAGTGACAGTCATTCAGAAGACCTAGATTCCTCAACATAACTGAGTAAGGAAACACTGAATAGTGGGAAGAGTTGGTAGCTCTGCATGGAGACGAATGGCACTCGTAGGAGCCAGGTAGATACTAATTGAAGGACATGTGGGGTTTACAACTCATTGTTTTCAGCAGCATCTTTAACATTGGTAAACAGAGAAACCACTGTTGTGTTCCATTCAAATACAATTATTATTGATATAATATGAGCATATATAGGCATATGGATAACATTAGGAGTGTTACCATTATATTAGACTATCAATATTCTGCGTTGCTTTACTTTACGTGTGGATTACTTTGCCTTCTGTCGTGTTGTGTCGTTAGCCAAGAGATCCATGGTTATTTGGGATGCATTCATCAAACACAAAACATCGTTATCAGTCGCTCAAGGCCGATAAATATCCCAAATGACAACGCTCTTGAGTGGGTCCTTCAGACAACGCCTTGTCTGGTAATCCCAAGACATTCCACACAACGTATATTATAGATAGTACTCAATGACTATGCGATCAAACCATGGATACCGTTGTGAACATATTAAAAAAGTCAATATGGCACATTGCATCATCAAAACGAATCGCAACGTGCTAATCATTGTTCGAACTAATTAACTGAAATCAATTTAAATTAATTGATTTTGCGACAGGTTGTAATGAATTAATCCTTAAATGGTGCCCAGCATAATACATCGACTATGCAAAGCTCACTTATGGTCCTGTATATCATTATCTGCATGATAGTATGTGCTAGAATTGTTCTACGATGTACATGTAATGTGTTTCTATGTTTGTTTTTGTATGATTATGTAAATGGTATACATATCATAATTGGGTATATTAGAGCCATTTTACCATAATGCAATACACGAGTGCTACTCACTTCGTGTACAGTGTTTGTAAACTTATGTTTAACTATTATATAATAGAGGGGACTCCTACTACAGGTTAGTAACTCATGGAGACATAAGACACATTACCTCACAACTGCTATCCCCTACTTCCATAATGGCTCATGACGCATTTGCGCCAATGCCATGCTGAGCCAGTGCAATTGTTCGTGGGCCCTATATGATGCCAGGGCAGCGGTAAACGCGAGCATTAGGAGAGCAGCTTTGAGCCTCCCTTGTCATTTCGCCTCCTCCGCGTTTAGTAAAAGCGAATCAGCTCACCAGTCACGTTGGATATTGGCGCAAAGAACGAGTGTCACTCGGAGTGACTAGACTCCCTCGTTTATTAATCTCGGATACAGCATTCGCTAGAGTGGCCGTGGTGTTTTACTGAAGTACTTACTCAGGTAGTTAATGCTTGGTTTTTTTTCTTCTGGGTTTTATTTTAATTTTCTTGCGAAGCGTTTGATTCTTTTTTTTTTTTTTTTTTTTTTTTTTTTAGTCTTGGTTTTCATGTTTTCCTCGTTTTAATACACGCTGGCGCAATTTTCCTTATCGTTAAATATCTTTGATTGTTCTCACTTCAAGCGGAATTGTATCCCAACTTCAGAAAAATTTAAAAGCAGAAGAAGCCAGCATATGGCATCGATGAGTTACAGCACAATTTCCAGAGAAAAGTATAAACTCATCTTCAACACACTTGGAAAATTCCATATACACGGATGGTTTCAATCATGGCGATTAAGTAAATACAAAAAGTCATAGCAAAACAGTTAAAACACGTACTTGTAGCACGTTTTATTACGGCACAGTTTTCAAGCAATAAAATAAAGCATGCATCATTCGTGTTTAATGTGTGTTATGTAATAGCGACAAGGAACTTAACATATTGATTGAACACTCACTGAAATAAACCACCTGGATCAAAGCGAAAAGTCCTCCAACTACTTTGATTGATCACAAGACAGATGGCGTTGACCGACGAAGCCAGTGCGTGCTGGAGGTTCCAAAGTACGTGCGGGACAGGCGTAGATTAACAAGGATCAGTACACAATAAAACGAGGATTTATTACTTGAATAATGTGACTTAGATGTGGTCTGGAATTAACGCTGATTCCCCTGTCAATGTGCAGTTTCTGTTGTTGAAGCCTAGTGGATGACAAAAAACAAAATGAGGTTGGAGCTGTTGGCCTATAAAATGCTATGACCAGGGGCTGGCTCGTGAAATTGCCTGGAAATTGAGATGCCAGGCATAGAAGGATTTCCAGGACTTGTCCTCAATCCATCATCAGTGTGTGATGACATATCTGTTAGATCAATCGATTTCCTGTGGGTTAAATTTGCAATACTGGCAAATCTAAGGAGAATCCCTGCGAAAGAACAACTGATTTATCGCTAGTTTTATTTTACCCTGCCAGTTTTTAGTGCTACAGAACAATAACAAGCCATGGTGTGAACCTCGACAAATTGGGCCCTTAACTAACACCCTCATCGGAGTATGCTGCATCCTAAAGCATCATCTAACCCACCTCAAAGGAATGCCTACTTCATCCTAATATACAAGGTAGAAAGAAAGTCACAATACAATGCTTATTTAGGTCGTCGGGCTGCATTTCCGCGAACTGGTCAAATATATTACACTTTGAGGGACCAGTGGATTATCAAGACAAGTTATCTGGTGGAATTAAAGTGGTTGCAATCCAATATATGCAATGCGTACAAGTGATTTGATGCTGATTGAAGTATAATTGAATGCATTCGAATTTGTTCCCTACTGCAACGGCCGATTGCATCATCTCTCATCATAAAGAGAGGCTTTGCTGATCAGGGATCTTTCCCTTCTTCCCTTCTTCGATGCAAGCTTATCTGTCACTCAGCAGACTCCATTGCATTCCACGATTGTTAAAACGATCGTCTTCGAAGGAAGTAATCCCACAAACACCTATAAATCCTCCACGCGGACTTTGATAGAACCACTTCATCCCAAGTGGGCATCCCCCCCCCATCCCCCACCCAAATGACAAACATGAAATATGACCATTTAATGCCTGTCGCTTTAATGAGGCGACTTATCAGGGATTTTGTTCTCAACTATTTACGCCGGTCGTAATCCAGGGTTATCCATGTCATCCTTCTCCCTTTTGATATACATGGAATCCAGGGCAGCTGAAGGTCACGTGCACTGCATGAAGCAGAAGTAGGTCAATCAGGGAGCACCACCTTGAAATCAGGAAAATAACGAGACATGGAAGACAACTAGCATTAAGTAATAACACATCTACAATTCAGAGTTGGATGCAGCATCCTTAATAATTGATTTATATTTTCTTAGTTTGTCCTTGCCACTAGCATGTGTTGTATTAGGTCAATGATCCAACGTGGTTCCTCGCAGGGTAATGGTGCCGCAGGGAGTAGATACATCACATTATAATGACTCATGTATAATGCCATGGGGTTAATTGTGACGGATTAATTAGCACGGGAGCTAAACCCAGTGCCCAGCTGCTCTAAAATATACACTAATGCAACATCTGTTACCGTAAAGTTATATTATTCGATATATAATTAGCAATTTTACTATTCAATTGTCTTTAATGTATCGAGGATAAAATTATTATGAGTATTAAAATAAAAACACATATCAATATTATTTACAGCGGTTTCAATTAGGGCTACGCATGCCAGTTCATCGATATAGCGTACCTTCGACAGATGTGTGATCGATCATCGGGTTCTCTGTAAATGAAGACCTGCTTGATGCAAGTTATCATCGAAACCCATAGCCCACTCCAAGGCATAATGTTGAGAATGAGGACAGAGAAAGCAAATATTGTTTGAAAGTGAGGCGTGGATTTGCAGCTGCCAGATATATTTGGAGGATAGTCAGACCAATACACGAAACCTAGGGTTGAAGACTTGATTTATCAATTGTATATTAAAATCATACAATTTATTGATTGTTAATCAGCAGTTATACTATTCGGAATTGTATGGGGTGATAATGATTATAAAAATATAAATTTGTTCCAGCGGACACTCTTCTTAAGGTATATCTATTGCTGAAACAATGGCATCAGTGGCCCTCATACAATGGTGTAAACTATTGTTAAATAACATTGTGCTTGTTTTACAGATGGCGTGTTGAAGATCCGAATAGCGAGACAACATGTTATTCCACGGCGTTGAGCAGCAGATGATGCAGTATGAGGCATACAGAGCACACAAATCGCTCATTGTATATGTACCTCCCTTTATGCTGGTCATTGGCAGCATTGGAAACCTGTTGTCATTCATCATCATGGCTAGGAAAGGCATGAGGAAGCTGTCCACCTATAACTACTTGGCTGTTCTGGCTATCACTGATACATTGGTGTTGTACGTTGGCTTACTGAGGATTTGGGTGGCTGAAATCGCAGGCAGGGACATGCGAGACCACGCTGTGTGGATCTGTAAGACTATCAATGTCCTTGGTTACACTGTGAGCGATTACTCTGTGTGGTTGATCATCGCTATGACAGTGGAGCGTTGGATTGCAGTGTGTATGCCACTGAAGGCTCCATCAATGTGCAACAGGCGAAAGGCAGGAGCAGCTATTGTTTGTATATTCGTGTTGCTATTGTCACTCAATCTGCATTTCTTCTGGACTACTGGTATCATACAGAAAGAGTATGCAGGTGAGCTCTACCGTCAGTGTGACAGTTATGAAAGTTACGAAACTCTGACTCAGGAGGTGTGGCCTTGGGTGGATGCGTTCATCTACTCGTTTGTACCTTTTGTAATATTGCTAACCCTCAACGCTCACATCATTCACCGAGTACTTCTATCGAAAAGACAGCGCTTAAGGATGGGAGCGGCGCAGACTGGCAATGGAGATGCGCGTACTCAGCGCAATGGTCATTCGGAACACAGTAGGAAACTCACTGTTATGCTGCTCACGATCAGTTTCACATTCTTGCTCACCACTTTACCTATGAATATCCTGCTCATCGTCAAAGCCTTTAGCTCACTTGAAGAGGTAGGACATGATGTTGTGGCGAAATTCATGCTGGCCCGCACTGTGACGGAATTGCTCATGTATTCAAATCACTCGATGAACTTTTTCTTATACTGCGCGACGGGAGAGAAATTTCGCCAGCAACTGTGCCTCATGTTTTGTTGTCATCAAAGACGCAAATCTCGAGCCAATGGCTATTGGCTAAGTGAGGCTCATGGTCACACGGAACGTACCACCCTGACGCCCAGCCCCCGCAACGCCCTGAATCACAATCGCGCAGTGAAGGAAGAAAAAGTCGATCTTTCTCCGGCGGATGGCAGTGCATTCTACCAAGAATCCAGCCTCATCGTACCCGAGAACACACAGCTACGACCCATCCAATCACCCACTCCACTCTCCAGCCGTGTGACCCTGTCAGCAACGCCTGTTCCGTGTGCAGCCGACCTATGAGAACACTTAAAACGATCGTGCCTGTAATAATTATGTTGTACAGTTTACCTAACAAAATTTGAAGAAAAAAATTCGGGGCGAATTTCCTGCAAAATTGTGACCTAATAAATTCCGTTGACGTGAATTGATCCGTTGTAGTGCTATGCCACATCGATTTCTGTCATGGCTGTCAACGCTCCACTGCTCTCGACATTCAACCATTATTACTCGCTGGCAATAAACATGACGGCAGTGCTTTCAAGCAGTGTATTATTCGCTGAAATTGTCGTTCCTAATTGAGGAAATCGATCAGTGAACGAGGCATAGAGGTCCTTGGGGAACTGTTCTTTTTGTTCGGCCAAGAAAATGGTTTCTACGCGGATTGTGTACTGTTTCTTTTTCATTGCATTTGATGAAGAATTGTCAGAGAGGAATCAACCAAGCATAAAAATCTAGTTTGAATTTATTTATATCTCATCGATTTGCACATTAATTATCATGTACACAATTATAATTATGTCCGCATGGCATGTCCTATTTTCTTTCACGTGTGCACGTCGACCGTTGCAGCGTGAAGGCCAAGTCTGTCAGGTCTCTTTAGGCTGTAGATTAGGCACAAAAGCACTGCATGTTATGCCTGTCGAGGCTTTGATCACTCAAGCAAGGTACTCTCATTATTGAAGAAAATTGCCAATTTGGCTTAAAAGGAAACAGTCACGCTCACACAAAAGCGTTCGTTTTGGGTTTATGCGCGGGACATTATTGGAATCAACGACGTCTTGGAAAGAAGTACGGGCCTGTTTATGGTCGCTGTCATTTTTGAAGTATGAGTTAAAGTGCTTTGACTTGCTCTACCAGTACACAGGGATCTTCAACTGAAATGATCGGAATGATAACCAAGACAGGAAATCGTCTAAACAAGGCTCAATGGTTTCATCGGAAATCGACTTGATTGACAACACTTTAAAAGATGCCACGCACAAAAAGGTATCATTACCATGAAATAAGAACAAAGATAAAAGTGTGAGTGTTGGGGAAATGGGAAAAAACAACCGAAGAGCAAGTCTAGCCAACAATTTTCCGTGACATCATAGCATATGCAGGATTAGACATGAAAAAGTGTCGCAACGGAAGAGCGCAGGCGATGGAACGAAATAATGGAGGAAGGATATGCGCATAAGAAATTTAGTCCACTTATTGGCCAATGTTTGATGAAAAGCCAAATGTGGCATGATTGCTATAAAACTTCAACAAGCACAAAGTATTGATCCATGCATTCACTGCGAATCCTATTGTAATTGGCTATACTAAACACCTTGCTATCGCACCAGCCATTAATTGTGGGAAATAACTGCGATGCATCACTCAATGTACTTTGAATGGAACATGACGATGACGTTAGTTTGCGATTCACCATTTATATTATAATGGTATAATGGTTGTTTTATAGATATAGAACAATGCCATTCACAGTGTACCCATGGTAGTCAACATTACGGTACATAATGGTTCTGTTCAGGAGAGACCTGATTGACGTAAGCGTTTGGTCCACGTGCGCTGACGGTTGATACAACTAAAAGGAGTACTTACATGGACTGAATTATAAACGAAGATATTGCGTAATCTTCATTTTTTTAATAACAGCGGTCAATGTTTGTTTTGCTGGGGGTGTGTGGGGAATTGTGTTTTTGGTATAATCCGTCTTGCCGGACGAGTGTCATTAATTTATGACATGGACTCTTATCTCACAATGTAATTCTTCGTCTTGAGAGCAGGATTTTGGGTCAACAGCAGCACTAAATAACCACCAAAGAAATATTCAGTAATAACGAATTAACACAGTCATACTGTTTGTGGGCCGATTGGGTATGGACTATAAAAGGGAAGTCAATCGGTCAAACCGGCTTAATGACTTATACTTTACATAATAAGTATATTCCAGTGCATATAAAAAAAGTTAAATTTACCGCCATCGGATTGTACAATAATGGTTATTATATGAATATACCATAGACTTCAATTTGGTGTATTCAATGTGCATTGCTGGGTGTATTCGGCTCCAGGCGGTGTCGGTTTTTTTTTCTTCTTCAAAGGCTGATTGTCAAGTAAAAAGAAGGAATCTGCTTCTGAGATAAGGTCGACAAAAACTTCAAGGACCGATTCAGTGTGAGCCCCGTGAGTGAAATATATATATATATATTTGTCTCTGAATGGAGTTCCACAGTTCAGTTGTATACTGTGGGCATCACGTGGGCATCACGTGGGCTGAAGCGGATGACGCAACGCATCGAGGAGAACGGCGCTGACTCTTGATTCTCTCACCGTTCGCTGATTCGAACTCATGTTGGTGTTGTTTTTGTTTTGTTTTTTCATGCGATGTTGGCGTGTTGATTTATGAAATTATCAGCCCACTAAACGCAGACAATTAAGAGGTTGGCTAATTGCCATTTGTATTTTGAACACATATTAATTCATCGTATAATCTAGACTGCAATGTATCGCCTACAAACTCCAGATAAGTTTGCAAACATCAATAATTAATTGATATTAATACGATTGCATTTAATCATTATTGACAATTGACATTTGTCTCCCTTATATCCTACGGTGACCGACATGATTTGAAGAGCGTTATGAATGCTGCACCATTCAATGCTTTAAAACTCTAACAATATCATAACGCATTACATGCAGAATATGTGGAAAGTGAACATGAACGCAAACCATGGTGATTATAATCATTGCGTTATCTTTTTCATCAACTCGGCTGTCTTTGATCATGTTGGTCATTATGGCAACAGGCCTTATGATATATACGTCAAGCCATAAGACCCAGTTGCTATCAGAGATAAGACCATGCTGTGGAATTTAGTCACAATCTCGCATAAAGCAGTTGCCGGTCTCCATAGATAGATAGATAGAAGTTTATTGCAGGACAACACAAATAGTGAAAAAAAAAACACAAACAAACACACACAAAAAAACAAAAAACAAAAAACAAAAACTTACATTTACAATTATCCTGTAAATCAACTTTCACGAGTATTTTTAAACAGTACTGTTGAATCAGTAGCTTTCATTGCAAGCTTTATGGTTATCTGTGGTTGCAATTAACGACGGATTTGATTCAGTCATTAATTATATAGCAGTATAATAATTATTTAAATCTTCCACATCCAACTACATTTTTGACAGGCATGGCACCGATTCTGAGTTACCAGTCACAGTAGTGCATGTCATCAATTCAGAACACGGCTGGTTATGACGGTGGAAATGATTGCTTAGCGTCTGGTTTGTGCCATTGGTATGATTGACGTCTAAACTTACCGCTCTGCGACCCTCCACAATGAAAGCAGTGGAAACTGACAGGTCGCACTTTATATTTCATGTCTCAATTTATACGGATATGTTATAATTAGTATACCCAGGGCACGAAGCACGACTCAAAAGGTTGCTATGGCAACGGCAATGCCATCATTCCGGCGGAAACAATATGCACCTCTTCCATGATCGACCAAATTCAGCCCAATGATCTTTTATGGTCAAAACACATGGGGCATATACTAAATGTATTTACAATTCAAACTTGCTGGTTGAGCTGTACACGAGACGAACTTTGAATGCGTTGTAAGATACAATCACTTTGACGATGTCAGACCTGTACGTATGGAGGAGTGCTATTGCGTGTCTCTTTGTTCGGAAGAATCACGCTAAAGACAAGGCCCCAGGTAATCAGAAGTGCAGCTACATTTGGTCGCTTTGTTTAAATTCGCGTCAGCGCCTACGGATTGGATAAGACTACAAGGCTACTTCCGGATAAGGCAACGATCAAACAAAGATAGCAAATTAGGACGAATGTTACACTCAATTAAATGGGTAGGGGGATTAACAAGGGGGTGCATCTTGTCTATCAACATCCTCTCCTGATCAGCAGTCTCAGCTATGCGTATGAGTGATGCTGGGCGTGACTTGTTGTGTGGCACATTGCGAGACGTCTTTGCACTCGCAAAATGCAGCAGGGGGCGTGGTCGACGTCAGCTGGTTCTCATTTCTCTGCGACGCGACGAACAACCTATCGTTGACAGCAATTACGTCGAATATCCTCGCAAACTTTGAATGTGACGTCGCGACAGACTCTTTGTTACAGAAGGGCGCGTCCGAAACGCATTCTCAAACGAGAAGCATCGCCACAGCAGCAGCGTGGTATAAAACCAACACGCACTCACAATCACATCACCATCGCGGAAGGTCATGCACGAGCAAAAACGCGTCAACAGCAAGTCCATAACAATAAGGCTTCAGTGGCCAGTTGTCAGTGTTTCGTGAAGACAACAATAGTTATGTCTTTAATGCGGAAAAAAATGCAATCATTGCAATGATTACAATATGAGATTGAACTATCAATACTCTGTCCTCTAATAATAAAATTATGGTTTTATTATTTAACTCATGCACGGAAAATGAAAGTTAAAAAAATGCAATGTGACCGTTTGCTTCCGTTGATACCTCCAAGATTGGCTGTGCGTGATTTCACCGTGGAATATATTAAACACAAAAAAAGGATGATTGGCTAAATTCTTGTGATGAATCTCGATGAGGATATCACAGCAAAACCGAAAAAAACTGTGATTGTCAAATATAATTTTCTCCAAAACAAAAAGCCTACATGCATGTCATTTGAAATACATCCTCTCAGATAGATTGTTCTGGCAGATTGAGACGACTGTTACAAGATAGGGAAAGTTTAAAGGTTAGAGCTATCCAATTGTTGTATGCTGACATGCGCCATTGGCATCAGGTGGAGGAATATCAAACTACTTGCGGAAGCCGTGCAGATTGTATATAATAAACCTACCTGTGATTACCACCGCAACAGTGCTCCGCAGTGTGTCAATAAGAAGCGATACTGATAAATACCTAAACACAACTCTTTTATACCGAGACGTAAAAAGTTGCTTTGTGTAAGAAAGGATAGTAAATAAATCAGACCAAAACGGTATTCACCAAAAAACAATGAAGCACATTTAAGCCATTTTATTCACCGATATCGAATCATGATGAACATAGAAAATAGACAACTCTAATTGGAGAGACAAATTTTAAAATATCTATTTAGAGGCAAAATAAACGCACAGGTTTATGATTGCAATTAGTGTTGGGCAACTCCACTTTGCAGACCAAGAAATGTTGTGAAATATATATTTAAATCATGTTTGAAAACCTCTGGCCTTTCACTTTCAAAAATCAGGTCTCATATCTGGGCAATCCCGAAATTCAGGTAATCTTCATTTTGAGTACTCACATGAGCAGTAGACAAAAGCGAAAGCCAAAATTGACATGAGAGACATCCCTATAAATTATGTACATGAAAGCATTGAGACATTGCCGAAAACTTCACCATGGATCGATTAACAGCGCTTCAAAGACAGCTATCCAGAAGCCTTCTAGACCAAGTGGTGAATCCTGGAACCATCGCTCGCCAGATTGGGTATATTATATGCCACAGCAATTCGTCTCTTACGCCAACGTGTGACTGAAACCAGTTCTACGGACGATCAAAAGTCACGACAAAGCGACGGGATTGCCAAATCCGGCGAGCGCATCCAGGGCATAATCAAAACAGCAAATTCAATGACACATGGAACAAGAGGGACCGACAACCGACTCATATTTGCAAGAACAGTCCGACGCCGGCTTTAGGAATGAAGATTAGGGTCTCTGATCCCTTACAAAGGCCCAATCCTGAATGCAGAGATAAGCCATCGTTGTCTCCAGTAGACCCGATTGCACAAGAGATGGGCCCTATATTGGTTCAGAAGTGTCCCCTTCAGAGACGAGAGCCGGATATGCCTGGATAGGTCTGACAGAAAACGGCATGTGTGGAGAAGTAGTGGAGAACGGTTCCGAGAATGCTGCTTCCAGAGAGGATAGGTGCAACCCCACAACCGCCGAGAACTGATTGCCACCGCTAAGGGAGCATGGCGGAACACGCATATCAAATAAATGGTGTCGATAAAACTATAAAACTATGATGTGCATTTCTTTTGTTTGTGTGTATGTTGAAGAATAAAGGTGAATATAATCAAAGCAACGCTACACAGTTTACGCATATATTTGTCAACACTTCTGTGAAGCTTCCAATAAATTATATTTTACCTTCAAATGTATCCGTGGGAGATAACGGCATATTTCGTCTATTTTTCATTCGGCAGCAAAATAGACGAATTGCCGTTTGGCGAAAAGTGTCGTTAAAGAGTAAGTAAACAACGAAATTCAACGAGGCGTTGGCCCACGGTAGCAATTTGGTGAGATCTCGGATAATAGACACAGAAAAAGAATAACTTTTGAATGTCATAGAATTGGATCCGTTAATTGACGTGTCGAGAGCAAAGATTGCTTGCGTGATGTTGGTGACAATGAAGAGAACGATGACTCCAATGGTCACCCCAAAGCACTGTAAGTTATTTCCCGTTTTCTGGATATTGGCTTGCTTCTGGAATCGACGGCTCTTGAAAATTATTACGACTGTCCAGGTACCTGTGACGGACATCACAACAAGTGGGATGACCTGCTTTAGAATGAATTTTGAATACTGGACGAACGCTGTCACAGTTGGATCTCTGCCTAATTGGGTGTACGTGAAGTATGGAATCATAATTCCACTTGTACGATCCGGGAACAGAGCTGATTCGAGACGCAAGACGAGTTGAATGTTTGGTATGACTCCTACCATGACGAGAATAGCGCTGGTGATATGAGCTCTTCTTGTAGTGCACCAGATGACTCGCTTCAAAGGGTACCGAACAGCAATCAACCGGTCCATGCCAAGTGCCGCTGCAATGTAGATTGCACCTGAGGTGAATGTGGATTGCAGGAAGTAAACTGGCATCTGTATCCAGTAGGTGAATTCTCTCAGTGCTGAATGTGATCGAAGAAAGTCTCGATTGACCATAACTCCTGAACATGTGATCATCAATCCAATCAGAAAGTCACAGGCAGCGATCCACTTCATGTAAACGAACGGTGACAGTGATTTCTGTTCCCGGAGAACAATCAAAGTGAGGATATTACAGATGAGTGCAAGCGTTCCAAGTGTCACATGACCATATGACTTGATCATGGTTCCGATTTTTTTCAAATAAATTTTTTCAAATATATCATCATTTGACCCTTTTTGACCCTTGTCCTGAGCTGGTTCTGTCGCCTCCCAAATGACTTGGGTTTGTCCTGCCGTGGATGCCTCCCAAGGCACACTCTCTCCCGAAGCAGTTAGCACAATGGCCAAAATCGGTGTTGAGATCAGCCAAAGACTTCGGAAAGCCGACATCCTTGTCAGTCTGCTGAAAACACAAAGAGCATTCTTATATATGCATCAAAACTAAACCAGATCGAGCCAATACCTTAGGACATCCGCTGCAATTGACAAAGATCCTCTTTCACACCAAATGATTGAACAACAAAGACGGAAATCTTTGTCTTATAGCGCCATAACAAAGATCTTTCTGCAAGAAAATACAAGCATATTAGCTGCAAACAAATCATGCCGGACCGGATCTATTTTTTGCTGGAAAGGATAGGTTCTGACACTCAACACATACAATTGCGAGGGGGGGCAAACTAATTTTCTCCAGGAAACTCATTTTCTTCGGGAGACATATTATATGAATCCACGGAAACACGACCTATAATTTAAGGTAGGAAGCAACAGATTCACGGTATTTTCAACATTAAGGAGGATACTTTTTCATAAAACTAAGATGATCATTGACAAATTTTAGGCCCTTATATAATTAACAAACAGCTAATTCCTTTCAAACACCTGGCTAAGGAATGAAGGGTTCCTGACACGTCTCAATATGGTTCGCTTAAACGATCATACACATATTGCCGCATTGTTTACTTTTAATAATCATACTTTATGCTCCCCATCACCTTAAACTCTGATCCGTGTTACGTGAAAATGAACGGATAAAAACTCTAATTTAGATGCGTTCGCTTCAGCAGTAAGTGACGGCGCTCTGTCTAAGCGCTTGGCCGAGTTTATCAAAGAGGCATGCCGCCGCACGCTGATTGGCTAATTTAATTTAATGAATATTCATGATTATAAGTATGTAATGGCTACGAAGTTATTTTCCTCGCAAAAATGGTCAGTATTTGATAAAGGATGTACTACGGTTAAGACAAGGAAGATGGGTTTACACTCGATATAATAATTAGACTCGTTCAGACCATGATATGAATCTGCATGCCAGAACAAAGGTTTCTCTCGATCCATAAATAGTGAATAACAATTAGGAAAGGAAATTGTTGTCTTACGATGCACCCACACTAGCGAGTGTTATACGGTGCCAAACACGTTTGGATTAAATAAAATCCAGGTTTTCCATCAATAAATAGGAATATCTGAGAATTGCAGTCACAAGGAGGATTAAAGTATCTTGTAAAAACTATGAGACACATACTTTGTGATGTAATTTGATTTAAAAGCAATGCTTAAAGCTGGGAAGAATCACAGACAATAAGATGGATTTGAAATGACTAGATGTTTGTTAAAATCGGTAAAATAGTCTATTTTAGGTATAATAAAAATTTTCAGGGATGAGTGGCCTCAAAAAGATGCCTCATTGAGGTAACGTTAAAATATCTTTTACGAGATATTTCAAAATCAAAACAATGTATTAATTAATATGTGTTTAACAGTTAAGGGACTCTGGCATGAGGTGCAGAATGGTGCCATCTCCCTGCGCAGGAGATAGCCGTGGGCGAGATGCGATTGCCCGATACGGGTACGGGCCAGCTGAATAACAATTAGTGGCCTTTACCCTTGATATTTAGGCCTTATATCTTGATCAATTAAAGATACGATGTCCTGCTCGGAAATGAGCATGATATCTGGGTGAATGTGAGTTGTGTTTATTGAAGTAGATGGTTGAACGTTTATAACATAGGTCACTTATATGTCATCACTGTTAATAGTATGGTCACATTTGGAATTCAACATTGATTGAACTCAAAATTTAGTAAAGGAAAAAAAAAGATTAAATATAATATAATAATAAACTAATAATAGCCCCATTAATATCAAAATTATTCCATGCTGCTATTATATACAACTAAAATTCGTTCCATTAATGTGTTTAGTTTATAATAAAAGAAAAGTTATGTGCTTTCTGGCAAGCTTTGGCAGGCAATATTGAACGCCTGGGAATCCAGGAAGCAAAACTAGAACAATTCCGCTTAGTATATCTAACTTTCATCATTAGTGACACATTAACCTATTAACCTATTTCTATATTATAATTTGACTTGTTTGGCATTCATATTTACAAACACATTAAGAAAATTACAACCATACTCCATCTGGAGTCTGCCCTTTTTGGCCAATTTATATTTAATTATCTGTAAAAGTTATCAAATTTGTATCTACTTATTATTTGTTTGATGCCAATAAACTCCTTTTGACTTTTACTTTGACAATGGGTGCATTAAAGCGATAGAACGATGATTGTAAATTCTGAAGCGAGCGGGAAAATAGTCGTCATTGGGCAACACGTGAATTCTGCAGCAGTACCTCCTTTGCCAAGAACTTTGATCGATTTGCATGACTTACAAGTTACAATGCTACGTTGACATTGCTATACACGTGAAATCATCGTAAAAGACAATTTTCTAACTTTTATAAGGCAATAAAATCACAGTAAAAAAAATGTTGCAGATTGTTTACACTATTTGTTTCTCGTTTCTGGAGTCAGATAACGAGCAACTGTTTGCACATGAGAATGAAACCAAACAATCTCAACTCTTTTGGGAGAAGCATGCATGATGAATAGTTGCTTGTCCTTTCTTTGTCGTTATACTCTTAATATTCATGTACCAGGGAGAATTTGTCTAAGGCCAAATCAACAGTCACTCAACAACAAAAGTGTCAGGCATTGAGACAGACTAGGAAGGCCACAATGTTTCAGAGGAGTTCATTCGAAGTTTACTTCGTTTTTACCTGGTTATATTATCAGTACAATGTATTATGACACAGTCAAGCGTGATGTTGGGTGTGACATTAAACGTCACTGAAAAAACTGCAATTTGTTTTGCTTTGGTTGTCCTGATATGATTAGTTATGGTACATTGATACATGTTTTATTTTTCCTCAAGCGACCAGTATTGCTGATTTATATTCCTTTTTTTGCTAATTTTAGCTGAATTCTTGGTGACTAAATATAATTCATTCTTCTTGTTTAATAGTATACCTTGCTAAATGTCTACTTCGGTTCATGGGATTTTATTATTAATGAATAATAATGGCTAACCAAAACATTTTTTACGCGGCATTTGCGGGTTTTGCGTTCAGAATACATTTGATTAAACTTTGACCCGATAAGACATAAAAATCAAGAAATATATAATTATATCATGCATAACACCATGGTCTAACGACCTGAATTTTCTAGGGCATCCATCGAATACATGATAAGGTTTAGTTAATTCATGTGCAATACTAAATGAAGTTGTGATTTCGAACATTTTATTATCATCCTTAAATTATATGACTTATACTCAGGATTCATATATTCAATGGCATGATATACATTCCGGAACCTTCAAACTATTGCAGGCCAAATGCAGCATACATAACATGTAAGATGCATCAGCTTCAGTTTCAGCTAACTAGACATGCTACCGAGCTTGATGTAACTCTCTTGGTGAAGAGATCCACATCTCCCAAGGCTTTATGTGGCTTTCCCCCTGCGGTATATAAACAAGAGAGACATTCATGAGACGGTCCTTTCGACACACGAACAACGATGACAGCTCTACGCGGCATTTGGTTGATCTCAACACCGATTTTGGCCATTGTGTTAACTGCTTCGGGAGAGAGTGTGCCTTGGGAGGCATCCACGACAGGACGAACCGAAGTCACTTGGGAGGCGACAGAACCACCTCAGGACAAGGGTCAAAAAGGGTCAAATGATGATATATTTGCAAAAGTTTACTTGCATAAGATCGGAACGATGATCAAGTCATTTGGTCACATGACATTCGGAATCCTCGCTGTAGTCTGCAATATTCTCAATCTGATTGTCCTCCGGGAGCAGAAATCGTTGTCACCGTTTGTTTACATGAAGTGGATCGCTGCCTGTGATCTGTTTACTGGCTTCATGATTACAATGAACGGATTGTCGGTCAATCGAGACTTCCTCCGATCATATTCAGCACTGAGAGAGTTCACCTACTGGTTACAGATGCCAGTTTACTTCCTTCAGTCTTCTCTTACAACAAGTGCAATATACATTGCAGCGGCACTTGGCATGGACCGGTTGATTGCTGTTCGGTACCCTTTAAAGCGAGTCATCTGGTGCACTACAAGAAGAGCTCATATCACCAGCGCTATTCTCGTCATGGTAGGAGTCATGCCAAACATTCAACTCTTCTTTCGACTTGAACCGGCTGTATTCATGGAGCGAGCAAGCGGCGTTCTTATTCCATACTTAACGTACACCCAATTAGGCAGAGATCCAACTGTAACAGCGTTCGTCCAGTACTCTAAATTCATTCTCAAGCAGGTCATCCCACTTGTTGTGATGTCAGTCACAGGTACCTGGACAGTCGTAATGATTTTCAAGAGCCGTCGATTCCAGAAGCAAGCCAATATCCAGAAAACGGGAAATAACTTACAGTGCTTTGGGGTGACCATTGGAGTCATCGTTCTCTTCATTGTCACCAACATCACGCAAGCAATCTTTGCTCTCGACACGTCAATTAACGGATCCAATTCTATGACATTCAAAAGTTATTCTTTTTCAGTGTCTATTATCCGAGATCTCGTCGGATTGCTTCCGTGGGCCAACACTACGTTGAATTTGATCGTTTATTTACTTTTTAACGACAATTTTCGTCAAACGGCGTTTAGTCTGTTTTGCTGCCGAAGGAAATCCGGACAAGAAACGCCAACATCGCCTCCAAACCCCAATGGCTCCAAAAATAAAAACGTTCAAAAATATTAAACCAAGGCTGCTGTACGTGCATATAACACTCTTACAGTAATTTATCGATTTCTTTTCACAAATGAAGGAACCAACGGATTCGTGTTCATCACAGTGCGCGAGGACTTTGTGATCGAGGCTTTAGACGATCGTTTGTTCTATGACCTCGCCAACCGAATGGTGATTTATGACCAAGCATGTGATGTGACGACCCTTTGCTATTGTGTTATGTTTTAGTGCATTATTAGGAGATAACTTATCAAATTTATTTGCTTTCAAAAGTTATAATAATTTATAAGCTATGGTACAAAGCAGGTATGTCAGCTTATTTTTCGAGTTTTTATTTTTATTATTTTTTTCACGTTTCGTATTCAGCATAATAAAAAAATTGTCATGACATTATTGTTTTCAAGTAAAAATTTAATTAATTAATTTAATTAAGATTTCCGAGGCAATATGGCAGCAATCACGATCCTACTAGGAATAAAATAAGAGAAGATAAGAAGATAAGATAAGATAAGCATTTAATGCCCGAAGGGATGTGTTTGGCCACAAGAATTATTTGAAATGATTGATGAAGTAGAGGGTGGATAAAGCGAAAAAAAGTTGTATCCATTTTGATTATTGATCTATGAAACAAT
>KB311659.1:277609-312064 GCA_000328365.1 Capitella teleta | reverse complement strand
CAGTCCAGGAAACCTATGCGGGTCCCTAATCACATGGAACTTATCATTGCCTCAAACCTTTGCAAAAGAAGAGTGAACATGACACTGTGGCGATCCACTCATATCATGGTTCTATTCTAATGTCACCTTTCGATAGCTCATGTCGAGTCTTGTAATGAACAGCTTATAATATAGGTATATAACCTCTTGTGGTTTCATAATAAATTCGTCTGATCAATCTTCTCTTGATGGCTATTAAACTCGTCATAGGGGTGACCCAGATGGATTGCATACAGACACCGCACAGATGAAGAGCGAGCCGAAAAGATTTGGTGACAGGAGGCCTACAGAGCTGGCGGACGTCATCCTGCAACTGAATGGGAATGACGACGAGAATTTCCAGCTTTGCACACAGTACTCACAAGCTACCTGCACAATCCGACTTAGTTTTCCACATTATACCGCACAGTAGACCTGCGAGCCAATTGGTCTCAAGTATATGAGTGATTAAACCACTCGTACTGAAAGCGCAGAGAAAAATATGTGCTATGTATGAATCACACATAATCACCTAATGTTAGCCCTTCAAATAGCAGCTCATAACGCCCCAGCTGATTAACGAACGTTATGATTATAGTAATACAAGCTCACAGACTAATATTTGGGCAGAAAAAGCGAGATAGGTAAACCCTGATTCCGGATTTTCATCCAGATCTCAATGAGAGGAAGAAGACTACGCCAGAAATTGTCTTCATCATTGCGATCTGGCTGAATCGGTACCCTGATGGAAATGTAATTCGAAACTTAATCTCTCCACTTCTAAACCACACCATTTTGCACACTACGCCATATGGCGCAGCTGGCAGATGACACAATTTTTGTGAGTGATATTCTTTCATAGCACACAAGACTATTATTAGCACCCGGAGTACAGGCCCTGTGTTTGATGTAACAGGGTGCATGTATAGTCGGCCAGGATAGATAGTCACAGTTTCTGCTACATTGAAAATATATTATACATAGCTTAGATAGGTAGTCCTACTAGGACTACTATTGAGTAGGACTACTATTCCCAGGTAAATTGCTGCCTTTTCAGTAGGACTAAACACGCTCTTACAGCAGGGTCGAATTTTGTGACCCGAAAATCCTCAAGTTCACCAAAGATAAAATAATAGAAGAAAAACAAATTATCACAACAAATCAAAATATATAGTATACAAATTCAAGTAACGATAACTGAAATTATAGTGTTATAAATGGCAAAGTGGCCCGATTTGCACGGAAAGTATCTATCTTTGATTCAAAAAAAAAAAAAAATTGCGCGTGTAAACTAAACAGAAAAAAGGCAATAAAACAAACACTAAAAATAAATAAAAACAAGAAGAAAAACCCCCAAAAATATGATGAATATGTAAGGAGTAAATTAAAGTAATTGTGCAATATATATGACGTACAATAGAACAATAGCGAACATCTACAATAATGAAGTAGACAGGCTAGCATAGTAGTAATAAAAAATGCATTGCAGTATGCAGAAAAAAAGGGCACTAGGGAATTAACCATAAAGAGTAGGGAAATCCCCAGTCCCGGGGCTTCTGTGCTGGTGCCCGTATCACCAGAATGGGTTCGGTGGAGCCGTAAAATGCAATCATGGCTCATGCCTCAGGTGCCGCCAATAATCACCTACATTAGTTAAGCTAAAAGGGTTTTTCTTCGCTGGTTGAATCACGCGCGGCAGATACACTGAGATAGAAATGTCCTTGACATTCTGGAGCCAGGTAACCGCACTCGGCTGCGTCTCGAGCGGTTATCAGCCCCCATAATCACTTGAACAATCTGAAATTAGGAGGTAATCAGAACATCTACCCAAACACAAAGGCATCGACTTTGTTTCCGCTATAAATAAAGGTCACAAAGAAGCACTTCGTTCCATAGAGCAGGAAGGGGGCACCGGATAGCTCAGTGGGTTAAATCGCTGACTACAATCCAATGCCGACCGTGGGGGTCGGGGTCACGGGTTCGAGACCCAATCAGGCCAAGAGCGTTATGATTGTGAATTATAATTGTAATCCGTTATAATTGTAATTCCTCGGTAACGCTGCAGTGCTGCCCAACTGCGTAACAAGGCCGGGCGCTGTGTACTACTGTCTATGGTGGTATGCAGGATAAAGAACCCTTGGGATTTATCGATAAGAGTAGTGGAAAACCCCGGTCCCGGGCCTTCTGTTCTGGCGCTCGTATCACCCAAATGGGTTGGGTGGATCCGTAAAACCCCATCACTCACCCATTGAGCAGAAAGCGACGAATAGAAAACACCAAAGTATCCACAGTCAACCATAAGTAAACCAAAGTTAACCGTAGTAATGTTCAGCAATTTTCAAGGGGGTTTCGCTTGACATGACTAAGACGTTGTGTCAACTAAAATATAGTTGGGTATGATAAAATAATTGGAGCCTTTATTATAGGCTATAATAATTATTGTATACGCTCTATACCAAAAATTAGAAGGTTTACATCATGTTCACAAAGTGTCAAGGAATTACTGAAATCATTCAATGTTTAAATTGTATACATATCTAATAACGCAAGCTGTCATATACACATGCTCTGAAATGACCATTATTAGACTCATGCTGTACACGGAAGACATCCTGCGTGAATTGTGATTGGCCGATATTCTGACCAAGAATATGCAATCGTGATTAACCTTCAAACGGTCATAGGTCAAAGGGGGCTTATGTAACATCTAAGCTATACATGACAGTTTTAGCTGATTAAATTTGCTACCGGGGTTTCCACGTAAACCTTTTGAAGTGAGTCTCTGTGCGAAAAGTTTCACCTTCGCCTATGGCTCCAGGTGGCTTCTTCTTGCGGTATATAAACCAGGGATCTTTGTGAGACGGTCGTTTCGACACGCAAACAACGATGGCAGCTCTACGCGGCATTTGGCTGATTTCAACACCGATTTTGGCCATTGTGCTAACTGCTTCGGGAGAGAGTGTGCCTTGGGAGGCATCCACGGCAGGACAAACCCAAGTCATTTGGGAGGCGACAGAACCAGCTCAGGACAAGGATCAAACAAGGTCAAATGATGATATATTTGCAAAAATTTTCTTGCAAAAGATCGGGACCATGATCAAGTCGTTCGGTCACGTGATACTTGGAATCCTCGCTGTAGTCTGCAATATTCTCAATCTGACTGTTCTCAAGAAACAGAAGTCGCTGTCACCGTTCGTTTACATGAAGTGGATCGCTGCCTGTGATCTTTTTACTGGTTTCATGATCACAATAACGGGAGTGATGGTCAATCGAGACTTCCTCCGATCATATTCAGCACTGAGAGAATTCACCTACTGGATACAGATGCCAGTTTACTTCCTGCAGTCCACATTCACCTCAGGTGCAATATACATTGCAGTGGCACTTGGCATGGATCGGTTGATTGCTGTCCGGTACCCTTTGAAGCGAGTCATCTGGTGCACTACAAGAAGAGCTCATATCACCAGCGCTATTCTCATTATGGTAGGGGTCATACCAAACATTCAACTCGTCTTGCGTCTCGAATCAGCTCTGTTCCCGGATCGTACAAGTGGAATTATGATGCCATACTTCACGTACACTGACTTAGGCAGAGATCCAACTGTGACAGCGTTCGTCCAGTATTCAAAATTCATTCTAAAGCAGGTCATCCCACTTGTTGTGATGTCCGTCACAGGTACCTGGACAGTCGTAATGATTTTCAAGAGCCGTCGATTCCAGAAGCAAGCCAATATCCAGAAAACGGGAAATAACTTACAGTGCTTTGGGGTGACCATTGGAGTCATCGTTCTCTTCATTGTCACCAACATCACGCAAGCAATCTTTGCTCTCGACACGTCAATTAACGGATCCAATTCTATGACATTCAAAAGTTATTCTTTTTCAGTGTCAATTATCCGAGATCTCGTCGGATTGCTTCCGTGGGCCAACACTTCAATGAATTTCATTGTTTACTTACTTTTCAACGACAATTTTCGTCAGACGGCGTTTAGTCTGTTTTGCTGCCGAAGGGAAACTGGACAAGGAACGCCAACATTGCCTCCAAACTGCAGTGGCTCAAAAACCAAAAGTACAGGGAGCGTTCAAAAATATTGAGCTACCTCAGAGCAAGTGCGAACACCCAGGCCGTCAAGCCGAATTCGTAGACTCGCTGCTCCCAGGACTCATAGATACATTGCATAGGTCTTAGATTTTTTCTTTGATCAACGTTTCAAGTAGTTTGTGCATTTTGTACATCGGGCTTGACCGAAGAGTGTAAAATAGTTTTGGAACGTACAAAGAATCTCATCCCTCGAAAGTTTATACGTTTTCTTATTTCAGCAGCACATACGAATGAGTGGGTATTACAGCTCCACTCAACCCATTACAGGCCCAAGACAGACATCCAGGGCCGATGTTTTCCTCTTCTCTTATCGATAAATCCAAAGTGCTCGTATTCCTTCACAGTATTACGTACGCATACACAGCGCAGTTGGCACTTTTCCTTAAACGGGGAAAAACGCCCAGTAGCCATGTTCACAAACACATCAAAGATTATATAATGACAATATGGAGTGCATGCTGAGTTAAAGATGCAATTTCACACAATTTTGCTGTAATGGTACTCACATTATCTCCTCATGAACATGACACTGAACCTGACCATTTCGTTCTCTTAATCATGACACCAAAAGACTCACCTTCGGACGCGCAGTGTGTGCTCTCAAGAATTGGATGACGTCACCAGCAAGCTTGCTCCACCAGAACTGTTCAGTATTTGGGTCTTTTGGTCTGAGTCGTGGCTATTGACCTGCTGTCTCCAAGTTCTAAATTTCTATCATAATCCTTTGCTGTGAGAACAGAATGGTCGGTGTTATTATTACATCATCGATCTACTCACAAATTCATCTCAATCTAATTCACTCAGAGGCTGAACTGCTTCAGCAGATTTTTAAAAACGTTTTTGGTTCGCAGAATTAGCCATTGAAATCCGAATTAGGTTTACATCGTCATAACACTCTTTCAGTGAGATCCCAATCATCTGATTGTGAGTTATGGGATTGTTTCGTGCCCTATATTGCAATATATCCACGCTTGCTCCTTTGGTATAGTTATTATGTGTGCTTTGTATTGCTTTCTGGTTGCGTTGTGTGGTTAGTGTTTCCTGTCTGGTCGGTGATGGTGTCTGTCGTAGATTGGTTTGGCCGAAATCAGTATTGGTTGAGACCACTTATTTCATTTTGCGTGAGAAATCTCAGCACTTGGTAGGCCATGAGTTATACAAGCACTCACGAGAGGGTCGTAGACGATAAGTGGAATAGTTGTTTCGAGAGGTGGATTACTGTAAAGTGCGCTATGGGTTCTTTTCTCTTATATGTCTCGAGAATCGAGAAAACTCCAATAATTTTCAGCGAAACATTACCTTCTGAAATGCAGCATTAGCTTTGCTTTGAGCGGATTTAATCAACAGCAGTTTTAGGTGAATTGTTGAGATGATATCTTGCGAGGATCTGTTAGGCTTATTGGTGAATTTTTACTTTTCTGTTTTCGTTGTAGGCGTAAATAAAGATACTGTTTGCGTTGTCATGTCTCTGTGAATTTATTTCATAATAATGTGTAACCTCGTCGATCTGCTTTGCTAGGTCAATTCCAGCTGTATTGAAAAACAAATTCATTTCTCCATGCCCATGGTTTTTACACAAGTTGTTATTTGTCGGCTTAATTAGCCTGGAAATACCGAGTAAACTTGAGTCGGAGCAGTTTATAATGAGTCAAGATTTCACCGAGGACACAGTTGATGGCCAATTTTCATTGCTATCCAGGGTTGCGTAATTCTCTTGAAAACATTGTTAAATTGCAAGTTGATCCCGGGAGTTAACACAATAAAAGGCTGCTAACCCAATCAATTATATTATCAACTTAGCCTGAATTATTTTGACGTCATTACCGCCTAATTAATTCAAACCACGTTTCTTTGAATTTTCTATCGTCTTCATTTCATGGGTTCAAATTCAATTTCCTTGCAACATTAAAAACGAGAGTTTCTTTCAAATTTATTCTTATAACTTCTTGGCTCTCCTTTGAACACCACTTGAAGGCTTTAACGTCACATAAAGATTCTCTTGTTCAGAACTTTGATCATTTTATGAAGGTCATTACCCCCTATGGAGGATCCAAGGCGGTGATGACGGTCACGATGTACTACGACATGTTTATTATTATCTATATAAATTATTGATACAGAATGGTTTATTCATTAACGAATGTTGAAATTAATCGTTGATTGTTTTGTTGTTGACAATTTTAGTACAGATGACCCTCGGCAAAGTGTTCAGTGCGTGCGTGGTGCTATATCATCAGCGTATAATCTGGCACGTGCGGTAATCATTTTAAAAGTAGATAATTTAGAATTAAAGTTTTTTGGAGAGTCGAGCTCCCGACATCAACTTCCGTGAGGCTTGACAACATGAGAGACTCCAGGCGAGAGACGTCTGTGTTGAGAATTAGGTTTATCTATTATTGTGTGCATTTTAATAAATTCATTATATATTTATGTTTGGTGCGTAAAATTCCTTTGTTTTCTTATTAATATTCGATTAAAGTAAATTTCCATTCAAGTTTGGTGTTATATTTCATTTCACCTTATACTACTGAATTAAAAGAAATGTAAGTATAAACTTACAATCTCTTGAGTATTCTTATATAAGTATACATTGTACACCGAGTTTACTCAAAACCCGAACTCAAAGTTAAATCTACTCTTGAAAGGTAGAGGATAAACTCCAAGCTTCTCTATTTATTAGATCTTATTTATTAGATCTTATTTATTAGATCTTATTTGCCTGAGTCTCTAATCGGGGCCAACGTAAATGCCCACGATGCAAATGCACATCTTACCGCATCGTAATAACAATTGGGGTTGTTATTGGTGATCAACCAACAGCCCGACACGAGGCCATGATAGCCAGAACAGTGCCAATAACAATGCACTGTGAACGTGCGTTATGATTTTGTATAGATGTACGCAAGCTTCACAAAAGGGTGGTTCGAGTAAAAATGTGTTTTTAAAGCTTCTTTGGGACGGATCCAGATTGTTGTCATTGCAACGACGGGAACGACCAATGCATGCAGTGTGAAAAGCGCCGATCACCCCCCCTTTACTAATTACCTGGCTTTCAAGATGCCACTAGTTAGAAACATTGTTTGCGTGCATTTTTCTCCACATCTTACATGGATAGGTTGGCCAACAAATACACATTAAAAATTACTTTCGGTAAAACACTGCTTTGAAGTCCTTTCGGGGTGGCGCCGAAAGTCAGCGGCTACATGCAACCTCAAAGAGAACATTTCGAATTAGTGTTGTCGAGAGCAATGAGAAGAATGAGTATGCGCGTGCAGTGACACAAGCTGCTTCGGTTCGGGTTTGTCGAGGCGATATAGCATAATCAATTAGTAACTGCTTTGTCAACACCAGAGGTATAATTCTGTGATTATTATAATTAATATATCGAAGGTGAGTTCGATGAATATCATGAGAAAATGTCCTGAAATCCTACAAAGCTTTCAGTCAACCTCTAAAAGGAATACGGAGAGGACGTACGCTGAAGTAGTTATTTTGCCAGTGGTTATTTCAGCGATGCAGACAGAACTGTGAGTGCGTTATGATTCTCAGTCCGGAGGGTTGATTGAGTCGTAGGCAATGATATCCATGAATGGCCACATCCTTTGGCTTTAACTGGCAACGTTCAAGCGTTGGGCGTAAAAAGACAGTGATCACCGTCTTTGGCGGTGAATGTGTTAATACGAATCAGAAATAAGAGTCCAATGCTGCCTAAATTTATAACGACGCATTGAGTAGCAAGAACTAATTTCCCGACATGGCTCAACTTCATTTGTCAATCGACTGAGCAACTCGAATGCATGTTCATGTGCGCTATGCTTGTCTCATTCCAGCGATGCATACAGAAATATGAGTGCGTTATGATTCTCTGTCTGGAGGATTAAGTCGTAGACAATGATTTCCATAAGTGTCCACATCCTCGGTCGTAAGTTCTGTTGTTCGAAGTGTGATCTCGTATAACTGATATATCTCTTTGTAACATACCAACGATTGTTTTAGTGGACATCATGGGCTATAATTTTGAGAAGGGAAATAGAAAAGCGCAATAAAGATTACCAATGTAGACACGTACATGACAAGTTCCATCATAAAGTCTGGAACAACGTGACCTTGCGACGGCTAAACACTCCTTCTTGATGCATGAGTTGAGATCGAAATCTTCATCACAAGTGAGAAATCCAGGGTTTGTTTCAAGTTACGTACAAACTATTCATCACTTATGATAATTTCATTTACCTCCAGAAATCAGTAAATAAGTACGCTGCATGTTTTTAATTCTGGTCTGCTGAAAAAAATTCGTCAATTGTGACGATTAGAACCGGTGTGTGTTTGTTGTTGAATAATTTCAATAAACATACATCAATAAGCAAACAACTCATTAATGTAGCGTACATTAGAAACTATGTTACAATGGTTTTGACACTTTGGGCTGGGGATGTAAATGCAATAAATGTATGTCGACACTCTGTAGCAGTATCATTCTCCCATGTACTCAGACAAGGCAACACTAAACATACACGAAGCCACACAAATAATATGAAAGCTATTTTCGTCCTAAGTAGATTGAGCCAATGTGTCTGCTACTCGAGCCTAAAGAGGCATGGAGCTAAATTCACTTTACGACGTTACGGCTATCACGAAATAGTTCACACAGACGGTGACGTGGCGTACGAAGGAACCTCGTGATCCCATTTCGTTTTACGGGTAAAAGAACAAAGTGTTCAGACAGCAAAACGGTGCAATGTCCTGTGTTCTTTTCAGTTGTAATTACTTCGATATCATGGATAGTGATTGCACTGCATTCAATGGTAAATTACTGTTGGTGGTGGGTAGGAGATAGGACCGGGTTATTGCTGATATGAGGATATTTCACAATTGTGCTTGGCTTTGTTAATTTGTGGAGTGCGTTTCGGCCAAGTTATCGCGTGATGAAAGTTTCGGTTGATTAGGGAAAGTGTATAATCAAAGTAGTTTAAAGATGTTTACGGATAAGTGAAGGTCTGATAAGTGATGACTAGCCGGATTAAAGAGTGGCAAAGAGAAGGTTTCTCAGTCAAACATCATGTCTCAAGCATAATTATCATGGCCCCTGGTTTCACAGTGGACCCTTCCCCAAGTTCAGATTTGCACTTTCTACGAAGTCTGAAATTAATCACTGACAAATTGCATTAAAGTTAAATTGCAATAACCCAAATATTTGCAGCAGGACGAGCAAGCTGCAAACACAATCAGAGCAATTTCCCCCAATTCATTTTGTCCATCGATTTCGTTCAGATTTCAAGGATCTACCCTCCCCCAATTATGTAAAGAGAGAACCCAGATTGATCATTAAGCAGTCAGAGCAGAACCCTTAATTTCCTTAACCGTCACAACTTGATTTAAAAGCAGATGGGAAAAGAGAGAAAAACAGCAGAACCTTCGTGGAAATCGAGTGGAAATGATCAGCTCACGGAGTATGGATCAAAGGCATCCGCGGAAATGATCCCCACGCGGAGTGAGATGTCAAAGGGGCCATTTGGATGTATTGTTGATTGGTTTGGTATGATGTTTGCAATGGAGAATGAACAAAAAAGGAATTCACTGCAAATAGATCACTTTCCATTCGGGGAGGTTATGGCCTCACGGGCATTATCACATTGCAAAGATTGTAGTTCACAAATACAGATTGGTTGCTAATTAAGTATGAAGATAGTGTTGGTGAGTGTATTTGGGTTTCATTAATGATTGTTCGTGCTTGCATGGGATTATGCTTTCCAACATGCTGATCAACAGGTGTGATAATATATTATATTCATGATTTAGTATGCAATAGGCAAATAATATCCAAGCTGTTAAAATAAATTGTCACAGTATTAGTGTCCAAAAGGTGCAAATATTTGCACCAATGCCCATTGCAACACCTCATTCAAAGACACACAACGAACCTGCACCTGCGGCACTATCGCCGTGAAATATAAGTTAGCACAATCATTAACATACCTATCGCTATTCGTACTGTTTCCTTTGCTAATTATTCTCATTTGTACGCATTTTATTTCTCTAAGCTCACATAAAACAATGGCTGTATTTGTGTTTGGTTTAAAAGTATGTCGTTGGTTCAAATTATGGGCTGCTTATGTACAGTTCTGTGCACGTAATAATTATCTAACATGCGACCGCTTGACGAGAAAACTCGTCTTCTGGTATTGACTAAAAGATAATTTGAATTTAAATCCCTTTTGTCATTACACTCGAAGGCAATCATGATTCTAATGCAAAATTGAGTTTCATTACATTGCTTCATTTGTACCATGTTTCTGGTTGATAATTTAAGTTTCCTGATAAACATTTCGAATTGAAAATTAAAATTTATTGTTGTACCAATAAAGTGTATTCTTGGCGATTTCTTATTATAACCCAAAAATCATCAATATTTGCTCAACGTCTTAAAAATGGCTCTATAATGGGCCATTGTCAATTTCATATTATGGCACAACAAATACATTATCAAGCAGAAACTTCTTAATTTTAAGTGGTTTTTGTAGTTTAAAATTAATAATAGCTATGTTAATATTCCACTACATGTAGTGATGATAGACCTGGGATGCCTATTAACATGAATCTCATGGAATCACCTGCTTGAACATTACTGGCTGGCTACATGTCGGTTTTGCTTCAAACCTCTAAATTACACACATATCAGAGAGGGCAAGTCATCATAAAATTGCCCTTATGAAATCCCGTCCGATAGAAGGTCGATATATACAGTAGTGAGAGAACGTCACCATGGCAACTGACTTATATTTAGCTTCGTCCTTGAGACGATACCATATGGCAGATGGCACATGTTTCGGCTCATTTTCGACTAATAAGATAGCGGGTGAGCTGTATGAGGCTTTTCAGTGCGGTTCACGAAACACAATGTCTACTTGAATTGCGTGCGAGACGCTGTTCATTGCGGTTTCCCCTTCAAGAAATTGATTACCCAGATGAGAAGGCACCAGAGGTAATACCACCTTGCATATGGATCAAAAATATTGATAGCTATTCGGCTGTCATCATAGCTGCCACTAAATGCATGTTGGTATATTTTTTGCAACAAGTATGTGGGTTGCTAATATTCCATTGTGCGTCTGTGCATCATGAAGGCTATACTGTGAGCTAACAGGTGTTTTCTTGTTTGTCACAGCCATGAGAGGAGGGATGTCAGCACAAGGCTAAGCATACAAACATGGTATTCCTCTTGCACAGATTCTTCGTTTGTAAACCTGGTGTTGTATTTTGGTCCGACTGTAGAATCATGCATTATGATTCACTATTTTTTCTATGAAAATTGTAAATTATTTTTTTATTTTTTTATGTGTTACTTTCCGTGTTTTTTTTTTTTTTGTTTTTTTTTTTTTGTTTTTTGTTTTTTGTGTTTGTTTGTTTTTTTTGTTTTTTTTGCAACCTTTGATATCAATTCGGACAAACTTCTTCGACTCATGATTGGACAGTCCAAATTACTTCCAATCAGAATTGTCAAATTCATGTCAAAACGTGTGCGCACTGCTACACGACAACCGCTACGAATTTACTGCGAATTGATGAGAAATGCATTTTTGATAACATCCGGTTTTCATCATAACGATTCTCTCGGTTGCAGTCATAACGGTTCTCTCCAGGACACGATCAGGGTTTCTCTGTTACGCATGTCGTTAAGTCACAATCAAACAATGTCATCGGCTTCCACATGATGTGACGTTATGTTATTTAGACCATTCATTATTTGTGTTCAAAATCTGGCGAACATTGATCGTAAGAACATCTTAAAAACATTTAAATTTGCCTTTTATTCCTAATCAACCAGTTATTCGAAACGTTTCACATAAAACGTTTGCCATTTACTGAACACGGATGGCGTTATGGTAGAATACGGATTGTGACTAAAATGCGGATTCATGCGAAGTGCGAAGTCCGTGAACGATTTTTAATACGCCAGTGCACAAAACTCTGAGAAGTGTAATTCTTCGAAATATGCAGATTGTAGTACATGTAGTACATGCAATTTTGCGAGTGTGGTATAAATTTGAAGGTCAAGGTTAGAGCAATTTTTTCGCTTCCAGCTTATTTATTATTTGAACTAGGGTCTTGCAATATGCATCAATTGATTCAGTACATTGATATGTACAACAATGCATAGCGATATTTCTGCTCCACTGAGCTACTGCTTGGGCACATACAAGTAATCGGCGGGGGATATTCATGGTTTTTCTTGGGCACATTTAAAATCTGAAACAAATAAGGCTCATTTTGTCCAAGGTAGTAAGCAGAAGTTCAGTTACTCAAATAAGGACACAACGTGGTCAGCGCCAAGTCCCTTCGAGACAAGCACGCTGCCAACTCTCGGCCACCAACTCTCCTATTGTATATGGATATGATATAATTACACATAAAACCCATAGACCATCAGAGAGCAACACCTAGCAATAAGCCATATAAAGAAATGCTACGATTCATCATCACTGATTAACGAGAACGAAAACAAATCAAATTCCCATCACTCTAACTTCCGGGATCAATTTCCCGAGAAAGCAAAAAACGGAAGAGCAACACCATCAATTGAGGACATCGTAAGTCAAAGCAAAATTATTTCCATTTCGGTTGGAGCGTAGAAAACGCCCCTGAAACACGCCAGGCAAACCCTCGTTACCGCTTGTGTGCTATAAATGGCAAAGGGGTTTCAGAGAATCATCCAGGGTTCGATCAATCAGGGGTAGCTGCACGTCTTCTGGATGGATCCCCGCCCGCTCTTTACCGGTCGAGGAATCCCTGTACTCCCTCGAGGGTGCTTCATCTCTGGTTGGGGAACACCTGCGAATGATAATATATGGTAATTGCACCAGGCTTAAATTGCCAAGTGGTTAATTTGTAAAGTTTGAATGACGGATGAACGTCGAAGTTTGTTGGCGACCATGACACTGATTCACTTTGACCGCTTGTGAGCTGCGTTGGTGTCCATGGTTCAAAAGAGGTACAGCGCCCGGCATATCTCTCCCTCTCTCACACACCCTCCTGTGAGCACACCTGTGAGCTGGCTGTCTCTGTAGATTCATTAGTGTCCTATTTATTGCCTGTGAGTACAAAAATGTCACCTATCACTTTACGACTAATGAGACCAACTATCCTCATTAGAGGCATGGAGGTAATTGATTAGGAGAAGGATTTCAGCCTTTGCAATTGACACACCTCCTTTGATATCCCCACAAAAGACTTGGTATTCCATTGTCGTATAAAGATAGCCAACAACCTCAGATGGGCAATAAATAGTCCTGGATGTATGCAGTAACATCACCAAGTATAGCTCTTTCGAGGAGCTAATTATTGCCCATCTCTTAAAATCATATAGCCAGCCGTCCATCTAAATTTGAGGGTTCAAATATATATGTCATTGCTCTATACGCCACGAAGTCCGGTTACAATTCCAGCCATGGTCTGATGACGGTTGAATGAGCATCTGATTGATAGCTTTGGATATTCGAAGATGACTGATAAAATGCTGATCAATTGGCATACAGCCACACATCTTGGGATCCGAATTGTAATCATGTCGTGTGACTAGTAGATCTTTGTCGCAATCTCTGTGGATGTAATCTGGTCCATTTTGGCAACTGTCCATCTTTATTATCGTTGATGTGAAGGCATCTGCTCAAGTGTGAAATTACAGGATTGTTACAACATGAAAATTGATGATGATTATATTGCAGCTATTTTTGCACTGCTGACAATTGATTCATTCTGTGGTATTATTAGGCTTAAGGCGGAAGTCGCACAGCACTGCTAGGTGTTCAGTATCTTATCCCATTGTGCAAAATAAAAAATGTTCTATTCATCCGGAATACTTACCAACGCATAGAAGAACCATCATTCTACGTAGAGATAAATGGAGCAATTTTAGAGGAGGGGATCTCAGTCCTAAAAGATAATAATCTATGATTAACTTTGCAATACAGAATGTCAAAAACAAACCCTTCCATCACGTACGTATTCTACAAGCTCGATATCCATCTTCAAATTAGACATGTTTACTATGCAAGTGTTATTGGAAATCAAAGAGAGGAGATCTGTTAATATTCCGCATTGCACACGTGGAGAAATCAGACAGGCTTTCAGATCTCTATTCCGTGCTTGGAATGCCCACACGCTTCTTTTAGGCATTTCTCTCATCGATCCAGGATGGTGAGGCAGGTGAGATGGCTAAAAAAGGGACGATGGAGCTCCTCACTCAGCCTTCATGCCCCTGGCTACAATCACTCCCAATTCTAAAGTGCCCTGTAGGTCCCTACTCCTACCTTCATACAGAGAAATGCTCCTTAAAGTGTAAGTATTGCTCTCTCGCAATTACATTGCACATGATTCATATAAACCGTGTTCAATGATAGCCTCACTTTGATAAGAGCATCTTCTCATAATAAATTATGACTCTCATCCTGTGCCACCGACCGTGCATACTTTCGCCACTGGTTGGCTTATCTGAGCTCATATTCCAATATATCATAAGCAATGCTTTTGTGTAGAAAAACATGTCTATGATGTAAGAAATATCTCACTCCGTCCTTGACTTTTCATCATCAATGTGTGACTTTTTCTCTATTGAAGAAGTATGGATCGCTGCATTCTATGCCTGTCTCCTGTATCATGACAGATGTTCATTTCTCCTTTCTGTCCCTAGACCTGGCATCCATCATCTGAAGACAAGGGGCTCCTTTAGGCCATCCGTCTCCATTGCAGAAGTTCAGGTGCTTCTCTAGCTTCAGATAAAACGACTCAGACAATCGGATTTCATCTCAGCTTTCAATATCGATACCTTTCTTCTTCGCTGTACATGTTCATGTCAAGGAACTGAGCTGTTCTGTCATTATTCACGAGGGCATAAGAGCAAATATGGGACTCAATAGTTGTCATTGATCACTCCAGCCTTCTATGCAAAGAGGTCGGGATGTGCATGAGCTACTTGATCAAAGCTAGCTGGTGTTCGTTTGGGATATGCTCAGCCGAAGGAGGTTATATCTTAGCCAAGATTCTCTAGAGGTGTGACAACAACTATTGCTTATAAATTGCACCGTTTATTACCTAGTATGACTTTTGTAACAGTTGTAATGGGGGATTTTTAGTTTTCATGGACCTTGGACGAACATGACTCTCTGTCTAAATTGCTTAGATTGCTTGTTAGAGGTACTCTCCAAGGGAAGGGGACATTTTGCTGCTAAAGAACCCACTAAAGTTGGTCTCTTTATAGAGGCTGAATCTGCTAAGCGTAAAGTAGGTCACAAGGTCACATTAGGTCATTGGTTTGCCCCGAGGAGCAGGTCACAAGACCTCAACTTGGATGTCAATGAAACGTTCAAGTGAATTGAATTAGAGCCAGCACAGATGGACTGAGCTATCGATTTCAGGCCTCTATGTGCGGCGAAGAATCGGATGGATTCAATTGTCTTGGGGCATAGTTATGCTGTGAAAAGAAATTTGAACTGCCATTTCGTCACAGATAAGAGAATTAAATGAAGGTCTGTGTCTAAGACATGATATGAGAATTGTCTGGTAACCCAACCGTGATTTTTAAATCGGAAAGACACATTTGCATACCAGTGATATGTTTATTTATGTAGATTATATCTTATATCAGATCTTTTGAACACAGGGAGATTAATCTAGAGGAGAGGACAAAACATTGATATTCAGTGTAAATTGATTACAAAAAAAACAACAGTTATGTTGTAGATAGTAGGGTGAATAACGTATCTATTGCTATGGCTGAAATGGTCAAGATGACGCGAAGAAAATTTATCTCGCCAAAGACAGCCCAAGGAGATACGTACAAACAACAGGCAGATAACCACCGCCTATGGTTCAACAGTCTGATAAGACTGCCATCGTTCAGTTTGGTAGTCATCCATGAGGGTCAAAAGTTAAACGAACGGCGCCTTTGTTGAATGAAGAAGCATTCTAACATCATATGTGCTAATTCCACTGGGTGTCTCGCGAGATGGTAAATTATTATCATGATACATGCACTTGTAGTGCGAGTTAGTATAATTATTTTATTACGAATGCACATGTAGATTGTGTTACGCATCGTGTCAGTCTTTAAGGCATTTAATCAAATTCATTATAGCTTCTAATGTAGCACAACTATCCCAAGATATTCAGCATTTAATAGTGAAAGTAAACAAATGCAAGTAGGAGCTAAATGAACAACATGACAGTAGAACTTTTCAAACGAACCGCATTCATTTAATTGGCTGTTAATCATGGGTATTCACCAACTTTTCCGTTAATAATTTTTTAACCTTCAAAGCTATGTTCAATAAAACACTTAATTGTTTCCAATATAACACATTCCAACCTCCTGCCATTTATAAACCAAGATCAACATAAATTAGTATATTACTCTAAATTCGATTACTGCGTCATCAATAGTAGTAACCCTCTTATAGAGGTTAGAATTGTCCAGCGTTAATGAGTCAACAACATATCCCACACAATAATGTCTCCCTGTAAGGGGGTCGCGACCAAGGTTGACGTCAAGTATAAATTATGATAAATTCTGACCAACTGAGTGTCATAGTTCACCGACTGCTACACTGAAATCTTCTGGCAGAGAAGTGCTCGACCGTCAGGCCGGATTTTATTTAGAAATTAAATGCGGACTGATATACATACAGTTTCTAAGTATATGAAATGAAATAGTTATGTGTTGAATGAACTATCTTTTGGGATATATATTTTTTTTTCTGTTTCTAATTGACGATATTGATATGTTCCAATAACATGCTAAATGAATTCACTTTTCACTCTCATAATGTACATTGCATAATTATAATCATGAATATTCATTAAATAAATAATTATTAGTCAATCAGCGTGCGGCGGCACGCTCTTTGTTAAGCTCTGCCACGCTTTAGACACCTCGCCCTCGATCTCTTACAAATTGTCAGCTGAAGGAAGCACACCTTAATTGGAGATTTTTCTCCGTTCCTTTTCACGTGTAGATTAACTTAAATCCCGCCCTCTTCCACCATAATTATCATTATCAGCAATGCTCTCAAAAACGGGGGAAACAATTGAACGAACAACCTTGATTTGACGAATGTAGAGCTAAATAGAAGGCAACAGGTGAATGCCTTCCATAATATCTATTTCCCATAGCAGAAGAGTATTTCAATACCAATGCTTCCTCCACTAGCACGAAGGAGAGGTTCGCTGCTTTGATCGATGAGAAATGAAGCTTGGCACACGCTGACAGCAACCTTGTGCCTCCGACAATCATAATGGGATGCCTTCCTAGAGGCGTTATGGAAAAGCGGGTCGCAATCATTTCAGATTAAGCTAAAGGGAACAAGCTGTAGCAATGATAAACTGAACAATAGGTGTATGCGATGAAACGCGACGTAATTTCCTCACTCTCTGTAATCGTAGAACGTGTTGGAACAACATGTGCTGCAAGCTTCCGGTGAAAGACGCTGGGTCACTAATCCTGAAGCCCGGATTCTTCTGGATCACAAGATCCGGAAATGACCTTGGGGAAGTGAGAAGGGGAGGAGAGCTGAATCAATCCAGGACACGAATCAAGCCATTTCATGCGGATGAACCTTCTCCTTGCATTCAATCAATTTCTTTGAGAGAGAAGGATCATCGCTCGCCACCCGAGGAGAGGTTACTTTCTCTCACTCCTATCTCAAAATCAATGCACGAATCTACGAAAATTGGACGAATTGACGAAGAGGAAAAAATATTCAATTGCACCTTCTTTTTTTGCCTTGAACTGAAGTCCCTCTTCAAAAACCTCACGTTCAATTGCAAAGAACTTGATTGACCCTAGAGAAGATCTTCTTTGGATATTTTAATAGTAGGACGTGGGGCCATAATGAGCAGTGGCTTCGTATTGCTTCTTGGAAATTTAATTTACACTTACCTCACACCTGGCTGAGTCTTTACGACAATGCCACGTTGGGATGGCTAAGAATAGATACACCAGATTACACAGGCCATGCCCTTGATTGAGTACAACATAGTCAGGTAGCTGCACTCAGCTATATTGAGGTCCTGGGTTCAACGGTGATTGCGACTGCCTCTACTCAATAATTAAAGAAGCATATGTGTGTGCCTACCTAAGGGTATTGTTCCTGAGTTTCATATAAGACCCCCGACCAATATATCCCTTTAATTATTCAGAATGGCTCTGACGTATTAGGCCCCGTCACCGAATAAGACCAATCTACCCAAAGGAAGACACTCCCTTGATTTCACACGGGACCGAAGCACGAATCAAATCCTCTGAGACTGTCAGTCAACCCCATCTTACCCTACAGTGTCCTTAGAGTCGTTTCACCTGATTGTGTCGCATAGCTGCAAACTTGGGAAATTCCTCTGTGGTACTTAAGCTCGTGATTCGAGTTTGTTCGTCCAATCATTCTCATATTCCACTGGGCGCTGCTGAATGAATGACATTTCCTTTTGGCTGAGATGTACCACCGACTGTAAAACTTTGATGCCACGATAAAGCAAAAACTGTGAACAAATTAGACTTGGTATTTCGTTGGCACTTTGGTTGATTGCTCGGCCCTATGGAATCTGGATCGGGGGAGGTGATGGAAAGGCCTTGATCGAACGGTTAGGGGGTTCGGTGGGAAGATAAAACGTTCTCCTTCAGGGCAGTTAAAGAGCCAGGGCTATACGCCGGGCGCCTCTCCAGCATCAAGGTGTAGAAACGATAATTCGCGAACATCCCAGAGCTCTCATGGAATAAATCTTGTCCTTTCATACATCTAGGATATTATACATGCCGATTAACCATACCACTTGTTAACATAGAAAAACCCATTTATAACAATAGAACCAGGTACGTTTGTGTATTCCATTCAATCAATGCAAGAACAATGCTACGCCGGGACACTTGGAAATATAATACATGGTATGAAGAATTCAACAGATTGGCAAGAGGCTGTTAACCTGTGAAGTGTACGGTTACCACCATGCAACTTCCTCGTTACGAAGTCATACATCAAAGAGAGCTGAGCCCTGGGCAACCATTGCAGCTAATCTCCTAATAGACCTTGGAATTCCTCGCAATGGGGTCAACATATGTTGCTTCCCATGTTCGTCAGGCACAACGTGTCCTCTTTGTTTCGCCTCGGTTCATGTTGTTGTTAGGCAGTTTGATGGTTCAACAAAAGCGTCGAAGGAGCTAGTGACCCCAGGATTCATACATGAAAAAAAAGAAACAAAATAAAACAAAATGAAAACAAAACGAAAAAACGGAAAAAAAAAAGCACCAGGAAGTGACTCCGCTTACAGCATTGGTTTTCCGGAAACGCTCGATCGGCTCCGACACTTACCGACGAGTGGACGGTGGAAGTGTATTCAGGCAGCAGATTCCTTTATCAGGCATTAAAGTCTCACTTTCAAATGGTCAAACAAGAAGCAATGTCCCGCACAACAAGCCATCTCGCAGGATTGACAGCTAGAAAACTGAAGATAACTAAGATGAACTCACAACATAGTCACCGTTTTATTTATTTCATTTTATTTTTGTATTATTATTTATTTATATATATATATATATTTTTTTTTTTTTTTTTTTTTTTTAAGAGGGTGGGGGTTATTTTTTCTTCAAATATCAACTTTATTAAATCTGGGCTTGTCTGTGATATAATAAACATATTCTTGCTGTAGTATAAGTTCATTTTGCCTTGTTTTTGCGCTATAGACGGAGTTCACCGTCAGCACGGGCGCTTCGTATACACAGCTGCTGTAAACGTAATGCTAAAAAAAATGGATCCACCGAGAAGACAAATGTTATTTCACATGTAAATAAGATTAGCTGCTAGGAGAATGTTTCTAAAAATTGGGAATGAATCTGGTTGTTGAGCTCTTATACTAATTGACAGTCAAGTTACGGTGAACGAAATTGACACTTCTCAGGAGCACCGTCTTAACAAAATATTATGTTATTATAAGATGAACCTAATCGCTATAATTGATATAACTGGTCTTTATTGGTCCCCTATGGGTTGCATGCGTTTGTCGTTGAACACCCTCACCACCAAGGACGAGAATTCTCTGTAACGCATTCTCACCAGAAATCCCAAGATATACTCACCTTGTACCTTTATCAAGTCCTCTGCTATGTGAAAATTTAATCTCTATTTCAGATCCTCGTTTCTCGATTAGTCCGCATAGGTCCATTGACAACAAAACTGACAACAAAAGCTCATTAGGAAAATGCTAAGAAATGCACTGAACACATTAAAACTGTCGGATAATTGATATAAATATTGGGTAGGGGAAATGTACCAAGATGTACCATAAGAATAAACGTAATAGGATACAAACATCACCTAATGTGGCACTTAGACAAACTCCCACACGTTGCTCTTGGTATAAATAGCTTAGGATGATGGAACAAAAGTGTGCATTGCCACATACAGCGATGTTAGATCGCACACTGTCGACATTTACAGTTTTCGAACTAGATAAAAACCTTTATTTGCTCGGTATTCATAGTTGCATGCCACTTGCTTTCCTGGGCTTTCTTATTATATGGCCTGGGAATATTTACCAGCTAATTTATCATGCGCTACTTCGGACACATTTCTTCCTCAGAGAATGCAAATTATGTTGGGAAGTAAACCGTATATTTCAAAGGAGTAACATTGCAAGTAGTGACGTCAACATGCAACCGCTGCTTCGAGCGATAATGCAAGTGGCTTCCTAAAGATAAACTACCCTGTGCATTATCCTACTGTCGTAGGTTTTGTTCGTTTGCACCGTGCTGGGTCAGGGACACCTTATGGAATATCCACGTTGTTTTTATCATATTATTATAAATTTACATTGTATTTATAGTCTATAACGAACGTGCATAATGCCATGGACCTTTCCGGTCCCCAATAATCATTTGACGGATAATCATAACTTATCTTTACCACAGAATCCATAAAACAGACACCTTTGAACTATACATTCCAGACAATTCGGCACTTGATCGGACACTTTATATAAACAAGGCACCAGCACTCCAGGGAGGGTCTGCAGAGACCGTGCATGTTTCTTTGAACGGGATGACGATCCACTTGCATAAGCACTTGAAGACGTAACCATGTCATTTACAGAGCACTGATTGGCTTGCAAAAGCTTCTCTATAATAAGGGGGCAAACTTGCAAAGCATGGTCAGGGCCTGTCAGGTAACCACCTGTTAATGTAATGTTACAGAATAAGATGAAATTCAATAATTGTCCAATTTCAGATATTTGATTACCGGTCAGCTTACTCCTAATTGGGGATGTTTGCACCCAGCACGGGATAAATGCCTTGAGGATTGTTACCTGTGAGCACCCCATCTAAAAAAAAAAAAAAAGCTTCTTTTTTTTTCACTCCTTGAGTCCCACGTGATCGTACTTGCGTCCACTCGTGTTTTCGTTTCTAATTGATTGATCGGTGTGTTGTGGTTTCTCTGTGGACTACGGATCCGTTAGTTGTCCATTAACAACTTTGAATAGTAATCAAGGAGTTGCATAAAGGCTGTCAATCGGTTGTAGTTCCCATGCTCAGGCCAATCACGCAATTAAATGAGATCATTTTCATGTGGTTTTCTTGTGTTCCTCGGCGTCTCATGTTTTGTTTGGGCGAATGTTCACGTGTTTTTATTTTTTGAGCACGATTGAGTTGCACAGAGAACTCGCCGAGGCAAAATATTCACGCAGGATTCCCAAACTATGCAAATGAATGAATGAATGAATGGATGGAGTTTTACGGCACTCAAACTATGCAAAACATGCTTAAATATTCATGCAATACGTAGCTTCCAGTGATTAGTATTACCCTAAGTATTAGACTTATAAACCCGTATATAGAATATCAATTTGTAAGCTCCCGGATGTAATCAGACATAAGAAAGCTACGCTGGTTGGCTGCATGGCAGCCTCGTACCGTGGTATTATATCAAATATTTATGTGCAGCAGCTGTAATGACTAATCATAAATCATGAATGATAAATCAAGCTTAAACTTTTGTTAGTATATAGATTGATCCACACGACTAGCGAGCAGTATCTGGCATCTATCTACAAACTGCTAAAAAAAATCATGTAAATAACCTTATCTCACTTCCGTAATTGTGTATAACCACCGTATAACCACGCCTCGTATGACTGATTCAGAGACCGTCAACCCTTTCAATGATGCATGCATGTCCACCCTTCTTTGATGTTCACCTCCGATAGACCAGTGGGCGGTTAGAGTTAACGATGCACCCCTACGTGTACATCCATAAGTTTGATCCGCTTGTGTTCTCCAGGGGTTTCGTTGCCATTTGCCGAGCTGGAAAATCCTTTCTAGATAAACACAAGGATTAGCACGAATCATGGCGGTTTTGTGTGGGCAGGCGTCAGTTGAGCTTATATAAAGGTGAAAAGAAGCATTTCGAGAAAATACATAGAAATCTAATTAGCTTGCAGCACCTGAAGGAGGTCAGCATAGCGATTAGCCGCGTACACGTGATGCATTTAGCCTTAGGGTAACCGATAAGGCTGAAAGTAATAGCGTATACTAGAGAACGACGGCAGCAGCACCCCATAGATCCACAGAAAACGAAGGGAATAAATAGGATTGGAGAAGCATCTATGTCTCTGAAGGATCAGAAAGGGCTTTTAAATCTCTGCAAGCTGATCAGCTTGGACCGGTATCGAGTTGACTAAAAGGAGAGAACCGCTTGTCTTCAACACAATGCTCAGAGATCCCACTGAAATTGACTCCTGACCTAAAAGCAATTCCTCCGAGAGAACATATCACCAAGGGAAGCATTCGAGGATTATGGAGAGCATCTCTTGTAGCTGTGAGGTGCACTTCACACAAACATATATTTCTTTCTTTAGTTTCTTGCAAGCTTTGTTTGGCTAATATTTATAATGCTGCCGCAGTTGCATTACGTTGGCAGAAGCCTGCTTGTTGATTTAACCGGAGACTTGAAGGCTGTCCAAGACATTACCGAACCCCATATTGTGTTGTGAGGAAATAGAAACTTTTTCTTCTTTTCAGGTAGAGAACACGGTTTTGCTCACAGTGTGAAATCTCTCTATGGCATTGCAATCATTCTTCATTTGTTGGACAGTTTTATCGCGCAGTGTAAACCAGATAAAATACCCATGTCAGAGAAGCAAGGAGAGTTCTATCGTATTCACAGTATGTTGTAAGCCATGCGTGGTATCAATAACAGTGGTAGGTCTTTTCATTTCCCTCTCTCTCTCTCCCTCTCTCTCTCTCTCTCTCTTTCTCTCACTCACAGGTTCCGTGGAGGCAGCAACATGTTTACGGTTAGGAATGGCTAGCATCCGTCGATTAAAATGTGGCCCGATAAAAAGGTGATATGACGTCAGCAGGCATTTCATCAACAACTCAGGGGCATCGGACCATTCCCGACACCAGCTATACCGCCTCTGTTATTATCCACTTGCATAATGCAAACAGCGAATGTGTCTAGATGCTAAAGGATATTTCAATTATTCATGCAGTACACAGGCAGTGACTGATAGCCAACTATAAAAAGACTTTCTCTGCTCACCTGCAGAACTAAGATCACCTGTCATTGGACTAATTAGCAAACCAGGTGGATCTCGAAACCTAATCATGTTCACCGACCGTCTGCATTGAGCGATAAATGAACACATTGCTCACACGTATTCCCAGATGATTGACTCCTGCGTGTGCATTGGCCTACTCGGGCATACAACGCTCTAATGTTGCTCAGATGCGGAGGTATTTTGAGTATGTTCGGTGCGATGAGTACGTCACTCAACTCATTAGTACAAATCCGAATAGGCCTCCTCCTGTAGTTCCCCGATATTTGACCCAACCAGCTACGAGGAGGGCTCGCATTTGTGGCTTGGTTGTCATGGTAACAGGGTAAACATTATTACACAATCTAAACACGAGCTAAGCAATCACACTACTCATCTATGGTCCTGGCTTAAGAAAAGACGGGATTTCATGTCGCTGTTTAGATTGCTCCCAGTGTTGAAGAGGACTTGCGACCGAGCGGTTGACGTTCGATTTGAGTGGACTACACGACTAAGCGTTGCTCTTATGAGGCTATAACGTTTAGGGATTCTCTACCGTCGAATTGATAAGCGATACGTTTAATTGCTAAAAGTGCCATTAGCTTGTCAGTAAAATTGTATATAAAATCAATTAATACACAGATAAATCACATTCATAGGCAATGAACATAACCTGGGGAATCCCCTTCGTGCATATAACCACTTGCATAATGACCATGAGCAGCGTATTCAATTAATGGGTATTGTTACCGGAGAAGGATTATTGTGGTGCTGCCTGTATGGATTATATTTCCGTGTCGTCTCAAGGCAGTCACGAAGGTAAGCAGCTGTACGGCATGCAACATTGATGCGTTGTTGCAATGCTAAACAAGATTACTTGACATTATGAACAGCTGCGAAGATGAAGTCTACAACCAGCGTGTCTTAAATAGATTATAAGATTTCTAAATTGGTTTTATGAAACTTATATACCTCACAAATAGACATATTGATTATTGTGATCTGCGGTGAAGCTTATGACATAACAAGAGCTTACACCAATCAAAAGTTCATTAACGATTCACATCGAATTATTTTATCACGAAAACACGCCATGCACCCAATGCAGTAATGTGTTATAAAGGCCACTCGGTGAATTCCTGGTCGTAGGGCTGGGTCCATTAGGCAAAGCCATTGTTACGCATACCGCATTCATGCTTGTAGTCCTGAGGGTGCCACTGGCATTGAATACTTGACAATCGGTTGTATAGAAAGTCCATCAAGCAATCAATAAACACAAAAAGCAGTGCGGTCACTCAGAAGTACGATGATGTACGACTGAGCTTATCCTCAGGATTCTCCATCGGGCAGATCCTCCTCAGCTCTTCTGATTGCCTCTGTGCACAAGGCCCTCTTCTAATATTTTTTTGCACGGTAAGGGCTTTTGCCGCCGCGGGCAGGCAGCTCTCCCTCCCCCCCCCTCTCTCACACACACAGAAATGAGACACACGTTTGCACAGGTGTTGCATAGCCCAGTGTGACAGAACCTTAATATGGCAGTGATTGCTCTGTCTGACACAAGGAGCATAGCGTGTTCTGTATCGTAATTGTCTTGTGTTGTGTAACAATAGTGTTAATTAATGAAGAGGAGCGGATTGCGTGAATTGTAATTGTGTATCGTGGGAACAAAGATCACACCGAGACATACAAATGGTATAAAAATCTATATATTTCACGGTATTTAATTTTTAGGGCTCTATATGTAGTTTTTCTTTATAGTATTGGCCCATTCATGTTGATATGATTATGTTGGAAAATCGTTGTTAATTATAGTGCATCTATGTGTCAATATTAAAGAGGTGTCCGTTTGGTTTTAATTAACAGTATTAAAAAGCAACATTCAACGTATAATAATTACAATGGTTGTCTGAAAAGTTATCGGCATAGCATTGAAGCGAAGTGCTTAAACCATAGTAGTGAAGTGGAACAACTATCAAACTCAAATTTCAAGTGGGTTGGAATACGTGCTGTCGTCTTGGCTTTGATATACCATTTAATAAAACATTCATCAGCATTGCATCAAGCTCATTTATTTTGTATTGCTTTGATGAGATCATAAAGAAAATATCGATCCGTTTCGTCGATATCTACTACTTCGAATTGTCGCTGACCTCGTTCACAAAAATAAGCTCTGAAGTGGTCAAATTACCTTGTGGCAAATTAAGTTTCTTTGTTTGATTGTTCCATCTAAAAGACACCAATCTATATCCAAGCTAAATTTCTACTTCCCGTATCAACGCGTTCTGTGTTAGGCCGAGAACCTTTCGAACAATCCTCGTATACGAACACGCGATAAACCAAGTCTGGAAGAAGTAACAATGAGTCTTCTACAGTCCACCATTTAACAAATAACAGCTATCTCGTCATTCTTATAAGTATATCGACCGACACATTAAACGTCAATAAATCTCAATACGTTAGTCATGAATACAAGCACAAAAAGAATAAAAACAGTGAATGAAAACAATAGGGGAAAAGGTTTTGTGAATATCTGCACCATGAGCATGCTCTCTATACAAACATATTCATCACCTGACCTCTGTGCTAGGAATTATTGAACTTGAATAATCCAGGTAATGTTTGTAGCTCAAGAGAATAGCTATCAAGCTGGTTAACCAGGTAGTGTTGCTTCTGGTTGCTGACGAGCAAGTACCCTCTTTATAGCCTTGTACCTCGATGCGGTAATATAGAACAAGACCTGTTCTACTCCAACAGTTGCTAACTGCTAGGAACAAGTCAATGGAGTTTTTGAAGCGTCGGAGACCCTCGCAGGTGACATTTCGGCCGTGGGTATAGTTTCTAGCCATGCACCCATTCCACGAAGACCTGGAGCTAAGGTCTAGGATGAATCTCCTTGGATCTTTATGGTGTCGTACTATGCCTTCTTTATCCCAACACGGTTGCTCAGGTCGAAGTTTCTTGGTGTCAGAACCGCTGTAGAGGATAACATTGAGCTCTTGCATGTCGTATGGGTATGACATCAAAAAGCGAAAGCTACCACCGTCGTTCAAGCTGATGTTGGAGATAAAACCAAACCAGTTGACTGAAGTGTTGAGGTTGCCTTCAATGATGCAGGCCTTATCAGCAACTTGACCTGAAGTGGCTGAAGGGTTTTTCTCCTGCACACGCGGTTCGTCTCTCACCTCCGAAGATGCGGCTGTTGTGCTCGGCACTCTGTACCCAGGTTTACAGTCGCCGATGTGCCCATAGATCTGCATTCGATACTCAAGATCCAGGCCGGAGATGCCAGCACAATTGCTGATAGCAATGTACCAAGTCGTTGGTTGGCCAGTTGACCGGGCAGAGGCGAAGCTACGTCCACCGACGCAATCGTAGCGGGGAACTCCGGCCGGGTAGGTGATATGACAGCCGGACCAGGTAAAGCGAGGTGTTAAACGTAAGATTTGATCATACTCAGGTAGCAGGAGATACTCCTTCTGCCAGCAGTTCATTCGAGTGCTGATCTCTGCTAGCTGATCTTCGGTATAGAATAGAACATTCTGACAGCACCTATCTGCAGGGTATGTAAACTCAAACGTCATGCGGCCCGTGTTGACAATGGTGATATTAGCGAGGAAGCCGAACCAATTGGAGTCAGTTCGCAGGTGGCCGATGTAAGTGCACGGTATCTCAGTTCCCGATACCCTCCACTTCAGACCCACAAGCAGCAGTGCCGCGAACAGCCCACGCGTCACCATGCTCAGGGGTCACCGCAAGACAGTGACTCCATCTGACGTAGTTCTATTTCCGGTCTTGCGCACAAGTGACGTCATTTGGGGGGAATGCACGAGCAGCCGACATATCCTATACCAGAACGCTCACATCCTACGGCAGTCCGCTTTGCTGCTATATTCCACCGACATTCACTACAAGCGCACCGCTTTCTCTTTTCTCTTTCTTCGGCCCCCCTGCCAGCCTACAGCTCTGCTCCAACGCACGCTTCTCTGCAGCCAGCGGCTTTAGCGGGTCGTCAATATAACAGCCGCGCTGTTTGCGGCTAGCACGGCCTCAGAAGCAGCAGCCGCAGTAGCTAGCATCGCCGTCGCTGCTACTGCAGTAGCCTCATAGCTGAAGCATGTATTGGCATTCGCGAAAGGACGCTGTCCATTATTATAGCTCGAATGCTAACTTGTCTCGTAACCGACAAGAAAATTGGCTGCTATACGGCGGCCGCACTTATGTGTACGGGAGGGTAGCGCAGCACTTCATTAGTGAGTTACATGCGCTCTTTTCAGAGATTCTTCTCCCCGTATTGTGAAGGATATTGTCTCTCTGGGACCGTTAATTAGTGGGGGACAATGAATAGCAATCAATTTAATCGACGGGAACACTTAGCGCATTGTAGAGAGGCATAGAGTTATTGCTGGCTATAGACGACGCCCGAGGGCGAATTCCGAAGATATCTGGGTTTCAATTGGTTACATTGTATTAGCTGGACAATGTTCTTGGTCGAATAAAGAATTGTGAGTTGAAGCGTTGTGTTGCAATCCCATGTGGTATATGTGTAGTCCAACCTGAAGAAGATGAAACAGTTGTTAGAAGAAAGTGTGGATTGGACCAGCAAGGATAAACATGGTTCATTGGTGTTGATAGCTGCTCGACTCAAAAACTCAATTCAAAACATTACTCCTAATTTGATCGTCATCGATTTTTTTTATGTTTGAAGCACCATAAAATAAAACATTATGCAAAGTAAGCACATCGTACACCTTTACTTTGATCGTAATCCATAAAACCACCGTCAGTTAAAGTCAATCTTAATTATAGATATCCCGTATGATTTCGAAACAGTACTCAGTGCTAGGTACCATCCTTTCCGTGCAACGAGCCACGAAGCACAGCGTTTAGAACAGATACGATAGATGAGATGCAAAGAAATTTCATTCGCCATAAACATGAAAATGATGATGTGTAAAAAGATGAGGATATGATGAAAGAAATAATGCGGAATCAGGTATGCGCCCTAATTCAACAAAAAGAATATAAATAACAGCGCAGAATGTGCTGAAGAAGAAGAAGAAAAAAACAAACAAATGAACATAAAAAAGAAGACCAAAAACTGAGAAGACGACGGAGCACATAAGACAGTTTCGCATCCTTTCGCGTTTGCTTAACCAGGTCTGTGTACAGCGACGTTATCTGGGTGACAATGAACGCTGTAAATGTCACCCAGAAAACACAGAACCAACATTGAAGGGTATATAATCCATACTGTCAATGCATATATAGCTATAATAACTATGCATTCATATAGATCAGCGAATGAATCTCTGTTTTTTGGAATTTACTGGGACGAAACAATAGCATCAGAGGTCGAATTGCAAGATCTATAAGAACTAAATTAAAAGAATAGCGATATAATTTTATTTGGACAATTTATGTGGTATCCGCCATTGCTCAATCAAGCATTTTGAGTCAACATAATTCATATCATAAGCAAACATAATTCATTAAAGAACTAAATATCAAAGCCCTGGGGGTTTTTTTTTTTTCTGTTTACGTGAATTGTATTTTCAGGTACTTTAGTATGTGCTCTTTCAGGGTAATTTTTCATGGCATCACAGTCTAGAAAATTGTTACAATTTTCTTGTCAAGCCTTGAATTATTAACCTAAAAAGAAACTACAAAATCAGAGGGATATTGATTGCCTGCGGACAACAAATAGCTTTTGAGCTTCTTTTTCTAAATCAGTGTAATATATATATCACCTCATTCTACACTGTTAATGATAATGAACAAACAAATCCTTTTTGTATTGCGCAATATCCGTTCAAAGCGTTGCGCATAAATCACGCATATTTATTTAATTGGTAATTATATACTTTGGTATGTAGTCACCCTTGATAACGGTGGAGTGCACAGCACAACAATAGAGCCAGAGGTTTATGCCTCAAACATCATGGCTCCTTTTATACGCTATTTGACCCCTTATTGCAACTGTATGGAAGTGTTTGCAGTAGTTCATGGAAAGAAATTATTGCGATGAAAATATGAGGTACATTTGATCAGCTGATGATGAAATGTAGATATACTTGCTCTTCAGTAGATTGTAAAGCTGGAATCGAAGCCATTCAATGGTGGCTATACAGCAGCGATGGATGAAAATCAAAATTGGTAAAATCTCGGAGTGAATCTTGGGAGTCGCACCCTTTACCTATGGTTTGATAGTCCAACGATGTGCCACTGAGCCATAAAGATAACTCAATTGTAGCTTGGTGATTGTCATATTGTTAATTATTGGGCGTTCTGGAATCATTGCTAATTTCATACATGTTTCGAGCTCATTCGTAATCATTGAAATTGAATATCGAATCAAATCTCACAAAACTTTCCCGAAAGTGTTTGCATGAGCAATCCCTGGGCCAATGCTACCGATTTGAATGGCAATAATTAAAGGTAACTAGGTAGTAACAAAATGAATTCAGCCAGTGTTATAATTTATTATGATTCGTATCTTCTCAGTACCAGTATGATATGCTGTTGGATTCAAATAATTGAAATCTATAATTGTCGTAATGCATAATTATAACTTGTATCTTCACCTCTTCACTGGTTCCTTGGTCATATATATAATGACACAGGCACACACCGATGACAGGTGATATCTCATAGGCTGCTATTTATAGTAATATTTAGTCAAAATTAATGGTGCTATTCAGCAAATATTGTGAAATCATTTTCTCGCCTCGCTTTGTGAGCCATCTTAGGAATTCCGAGTGACATCATGTGAAATCGAGTGAAATGGATGTACCAAAATAGGGTGAGCTTTTATCGGTGTATACCGGTGCTTCTTTTATAATTCAGTAGCGCCGGAGACCAGTGAAGCTTCACCTCTAAATTTGTGTAGGTGTATAGTTTCGCAATGTGCATCATACTAATTAATTTAACCCGTTCTCTGGTTAGTGTATTAATATCACCAATATCCCGTGACTATCAATTTTTGTTCAAAGCAGAATTGCTTATTTCCATCAATATAAAATTAAATGCCATCATATTACTCAAAACAATTATGTTATGCATATGCTAGCCTATCATTCCGACGTGATCACCACAAGCACTTAAACACCTGCTACCTTTATACGCTGCCTGTGATTGAACTCAGAAGTTGAGAATAAAAAGAAAACAAGACCGAGTTTTATGCATTTGCACTCAACTATACAATAGGAACGCCTGCCTCGTTTTATATTACTATAGAGTGATAGCAAACAAATCCACCTTTTGCAACTCCACGAAAATATGGCCCAGCAAACACAGAACGTTAGGCAAATGTGGGAGACACGTGTAGGTAACCTTCCCTAACGTTACAAAATAACGTTATCTAACGTTACTTATGATGGGGGCAATAACGTTATCTAACGTTACCATGGTAACGTGGTAACGTTAGGTAACGTTATTGTAACGTTATCTAACGTTACAAAAAAATTACACCTAACCTAACCAAAAATAACTTAACCTAACCTAACCTAACCATAAATAACCTGCATAGTAACATGATAAACATGCACCTCATGCTGTTTTAACGAACCTTAATTAAAGCCACTGCATAACGTCTAATCTCATATTAAGTTACCAAGCTTCATAAACCATTAGCTGCATATGTACAATTACCGGCACGTGTGTATCACGTTTGCCTAACGTTAAATAACCAACACCTAACCTAACCAATAATAACTTAACCTAACCTAACCTAACCAATAATAACTTAACCTAACCTAACCAAAAATAATTTGCATAGTAACATATACATGCACCTCATGTCAAACAAACAATATAAGAATGAAATCAAGATCCATCAAGTTTATTTATCCATATGAAAACATTATAATTTACTGGACATGATCTTTTATCGTCTTCAGTACTCATCTTCTGACAGCACAATAGGGCAGGGCGATGGAAGGAAGCACGTACCCTCCTCCAAAAATTCTGAAAGACAAAACAAGTAGTCCCTAAATGACCAGATCATCAGCAGAGTTCAGAAGACTCACTCTTCCCTTTCTTGGCTGAATGTGCTGAGGGCACCTGCATGTCCACCTTGAGCTCATGGGGCAAAGATCCAGGCCCTGTAAAAATATCACAAAATTAACAGAACCAGGTTAGAGGCACGAAGACTCACTAATGGTTTGCACAGGAGGTATCAAATTTTCAACTTATCGGTTTCATTTAAGGAAAGTTACACCCATTAGTCGATGATTAGATTAGTACCAGTGGGAGTGACAAACAGTCGGTAAATTAAAAGCCGATAATAAAAGAGTAAATCCGATTACTGTGGATAAGTTACTAGTTAGATTAGTACATGTTTAGTTACAGTACTTCATTGATATAGCGTCAGGGATCATTGTCTGATGGTTGGGGGTTATATAATATGCAACTATCATCATGTCGCAATCAATTACCATCCATTGTGATCCTGCAACATCGAATGAGCCTGCCACTAACCATTAGTCACTACTGGGCTGTATCAAGGTTTAAAATCTCGCTTTCTTCTCGTGTTCGATTTCATACCGTCGTGACGGCATAAAAGTAATTCTCCTTTTGTTAACAATGGGAGCCGTCGAGTGAGCAGATCTTTCAGCAGTTCTCATAAAAGAAATCTCGCACTCATCTCGTTTCAAGCTATTCTGCCTGAGCAAGGAATTTGTATTATAATTTTACTTGAATATCATTTATAGTTGACCAAATACTTCAAAAATGGTATCTCGTCACTCACAAAAGCCCACAGAATCGATCTAAAAAGGTTCCGAAATGAACAGAGGTCCTCTTTAAATAAACTTGAAGGCGGAGATGCAAATTAGCTGCCCCTCATGCATGTCGATAGTTTGTGGATGTTCTCTCTTCTTCTACCGCTTCAGCTTCGCACTGCACGTCATGTCGGGCACCTTGATTCCAGCAGCAATCAGTCGGAGGTGCATCACATTATGTTCAATACATACCCATAAATAAACTTGAAGGCCAAGATGCATGTTGATAGTTCGTGGATGCTCTCTCTTCTTCTGGCGCTTCAGCTTCGAACTGCACATCATGTCAAACACCTTGATTCCAGTCGGAGGTGCATCACATACTGTTCACCTGGTTATAGACTTAGGTTGAAAAAAAATCACTAGGAATAGCTAACTCACAATTATATGGATAGGCAGTCATGTCCATGTTCATGTTGGCCATCTCTTCAAGTGTGAACAGCTGGCTGCCAGGACCATTTCAGAAGTGCTGGCAACTGCATCTAGAGAAAAGAATTGTATATAAGTCTGGTGCGCAACTGAATCAAACTAACTAAGCATCCCAGTAAAAATAAAATGCACATCTGTGGGTTGATTGCCACTGGCGCCTTTCATAAATACTATCATTAATACTACAACTAGCAATAGTAATAATAATATCGGTATTATTATTAATATTTATATTAATAATTATGTGTTGTTCAAGTAATAATTATAATAGTCATTAATTCATTACCGTAATAATTATTAATATAATAGGCTTTTTAATAGTAGTAATAATAATAAAAATAGTTTATGTTGCTCGAGTTTTAAAATATGCAAATGTGTTCCCAAGCGAGTTTAAAACAGCCTGCATGCAGGTGAAAAGATATACTACACTCAAGTAATAAAGTATACAACTGACAACACAGTGAGTGCACTAAGTTCATCTTCATCATTCATGACTTACATCAAAACATCATTTAACATGAGCCTTTCAGATTTCTTCAGTTTAAGTACACATGTAATTGAGGGGAATTACACTGTAACAAAGGCTTACCTGAATTGCCAGTCGTAGCAAACAGTTCGATCCATTTGCACTGAAGGCAATTAATCCTATCTTCAGTGTGTCACACTGACCCGTGCTGACAGTCCCTTCCATAATCAGATAATGATAATCCAGGTTTTGATTTTAACTCCTTGTGGCTTGTGACAACAACCCGAGTGTTGTCACCGCCGGGGGCCTTAGAAGTTCCAAATCACAGTCACAATCGTCGTCCGAGTCCGGTTCCTTGTCGTCATCTTCATTAATCCAGTATTCGTCTATCAAATCATACACTTTTTGGTAATTTTCAGTTGAAGAATTGAAAACCCCGGGAGTTTGTCTTGCATCTCGAGAGAAATGGGTCGAGTCATGGGTTCACGACCCCGGGCTCAACCAATCAGTGAGCGAGCTGGTTCATTAACATATATTTTAGGTCAAACTACTGATCATAGTCATGACATAGTGGTTCTATTTTAAGCTTTCTGCTTCTTTCATTTTATTTAATACGTGAAGTCGGACTGCATTATAAGAGATTTCCCTTGCAGATCTTCTCGTTGATATAAAATATGGCGGGTTTCGCCGAAAAACTACTGGCGATCCGGGGGGTCAAAAACTGTGATAATCGGTCATTGTTTCGGACTTTTTTTATTATGCCTCGAGGGTGCTGTTGGAAAATATCTTAATTGAGTCCCTTAGGATGTTAATTCATGCCTAAAACTTCGGGATATGGTGCACGGATGATTTATGAAGGCTCTGACCTGAAAACAGCTTAACACATTCACCGCCAAACACGGAGATTTCCGTGCTTGCGTGCCCAACGCTTCTCGCCAAACACGGAGATTTCCGTGTTTTGCACTTTTTGCTATATACGGGTGCTATAACCTCTTGCGCATCATCTCTGAAAATATCAAAGAGTTTGACCGTGTGCATCTATGATTATATCATGATTTTACGGATATATGTTTCTAACCAATCATAATCCTGAC
>KB311659.1:229663-275223 GCA_000328365.1 Capitella teleta | reverse complement strand
GGCAATCAACCCACAGATGTGCATTTTACTCTAACTCTTACTGGGATGCTTATATGTACAATTTTTTTCTCCAGAGGCGGTTGCCAGCACTTCTGAAATGGTCCTGGCAGCCAGCTATTCACACCTGAAGAGATGGCCAACATGAAAATGGACATGGCTGCCTATCCATATTGTAAATTAGCTATTCCTGGTGATTTTTTTCAACCTAAGTCTACAACCAGGTGAACAGAATGTGATGCACCTCCGACTGGAATCAAGGTGTCCGACATGACGTGCAGTTCGAAGCTGAAGCGCCAGAAGAAGAGAGAGCATCCACGAACTATCAACATGCATCTCGACCTTCAAGTTTATTTATGGGTGTGTATTGAGTGTGCTGTTGGCCCTACTAGTGACGAGGATAAAGGCCCGCCTTCACCCTTATCCCCTAATTAAGCCATCTGTAAAAAGGACGAATCAAGCTTATAGAAATTCTTATACTAATAGTGAAATTTAATTGTTATTAGCTTACATACATATTCATTACATTATGCTATCTTTTTTTCAGTTCCGATGCTAGGTCTGACAGTGACGAGAACGATAATGGCACGCCTCCTCCTTTTCCTCCTCCACCTACACCCCTACCTCCACCTCCACCTCTACCCCAGGAGAATCAAATTTAATTGTTCTTACTGTAGCTTGAATATCAAATAAATTATATATCGGTTCTCTTTGGTTATCTTCAGTTTCGGATTCTGTAATTTTTCATGTTTTTCAGTCGGAAACTGGTGTCCCTTATAATTATTGTAATACATTGTAACTTTTTTTGCTGAAGCTCAATCTCTATGAAACTTGCATGTAATAGGCACCAGGATGAGGAAAACAGGCATGTCAAATTTCATTGTGATATGATACCTGTGGCCTGAAATATGCCTAAATGAATATTAATAACATTAATCTAGACTTTCAATCGGGAATTTCTCAAAATGGTGGTTTTTGAAGTTTCGGTAAAAATATGTTTATGCCATCTCACAAGCAAAAAAAAAAAAAACCATTCCGCGATGATGCTTTGTTATTGTAAACAAAGTTTTGCGCAAAATATCGTCAACGCTTGTTCATTAAAAAATATTCCGAATATCTTATGACATCTAACTACAAAAATGATCAATTAATTGGTTATATATAAAGTAAAAGATAAACAACGCTCATCGAGTGAGTTGAATGCGCCTGATTGCTAAGATCACGAGTGCAAAATTAAGCGATTGTTTACGACGCGGTGTCGTAAGTTCATAATTATCAAAGTCTCTGAAAGAAACAACTAAAATAGAAGACATTATTGTCAAGATAATTAAGAGGCTACCTTAACTATAAATGAAAATTATATTGGGGTACATAGCGCGATTTTAGAGAGAAGAGCCCTTTTGTAACACTTTATGGTGGACCATTTTATGGTTGAAAAATCCCCATTACTTACATATTTAAATCTCCCTATAATTAGCATTGAGCTGGTTGACATATACTGACTATTTGTGGAAGGTTATTATATATATATATATTATGATTGTCGTGCATGGCCACATTGTATCAAAGTGCTCTTAATGTGGGGTGCAACATGATACCGAATAAAAGCTGGATTGCCACCTTAATAATCTCATCATTAAACACAGACTCTACCAGGTCATGTCATGTCAGTCCTTTTGGATCAGGACCCAAGAAAAGAACGTTATGACTGAGAGCTCGTCCCAGAGAATGTTGAACCTGCTCGTCCTTCGATGTGAGCTCACCTAGACGTTATGATTTGTATTCAGCGCTCGACGAAGAACGTTATGATCGTTGCATTGTGTGATCAGGCGTTCTCTTATGACCTCATCGTTGATTTAGCTCCAGGTGAATTGACCTCTCTCCAATTAGCACGTGTTTAATTAAGTTATGTTTGCTACCTGTTTCGTAGTCGGGATTTCATGACACTAGTGAAAAGTGAACTTGATTAAACACGTTTATAGCAGATGATGATTCGGGTAGGCCTACCTACAGTCGCTAAGGTTTACATGGAACATAATTGTACCCATTGAATATTCAATTCAGTAGAGAGTCTGATAAATGCATCCACAAATAATTTATTGGTGGAGTGCATTGCAAAAGATGCATCATGATGTTCATTTGTTGTACATAGTACACCATTATAGTTTGTCATTTTATTGTGTAGCATAAAATGTAATGTAAATCAAGGTGTAGCTTTTTGTGACCGTCTGCTTGAAGACAGAGCAAGTCTGAGTTTCTCACGCGAAGAATCATTGCCAGTGAGCGACAATCGCCTCTGTGAGTAGTAGCTCTTGTGGGGCGTTATGGCAGCTCTTCCCGACCGCCTCCGTGATGCAGTGAATGTCATAACGGAGTCAGAGCTATCCGCAAGTGAAGGGTTAGGTTTAGGGTTGGTTCTTCTGCTGTTGAAAGCGTCTATGTCATGTTTATACTTGCACGAGATACATTTTGCGTGCCGCGTGACTGGCTTTGGTGGAGGAGAGGAGGTAACACTGCTTCTAGATCGTGACGCGTAGGTTGACCTTGAACACTGACCTTGACAATCCTTCTCGCGGCATTTATCACAAGGGTAACTGAAAGTTAGGTGTTTGTCGGGGCAGTCACCTGAACACATCGGCTGCACACAGTCTGGTGTACACTTTCTGTCTTTCCATCCCCTCGCTGTGACAACTCTTGATCCTAATCGCGTTCTGGAGCTCAGACGATTTTGCGCTGAGCGTTCTTTTCGCGATCTGTCCATCTCAGCAGATTCAGCAGCCAACTGACATATTCGGTAGATGCGATCAATGACCTTGGCTTCATCTTCATCCAGTGGTTGTTGCTTAGTGTGTTCGGTCCACGAGTCAGTTTTTGATTTTGCACTCAGCGATGCGATTTCACGGAAATCGACCCGAACAAATTGCTCGGAGAAGGGAAATGCGAAATCGTAATTAGGTTGAAGGGTATTGGTTATTTCGTAATCGAATTTCCTGAAGTCGGTTTCAGGATATTCGCGGATATGCAGAAGATCCAGCTGCTCTGGTCGCAAACCCAGCGCCGTGACCTGTTCGGCCCAGGTCGGCGGTCTGTCCACCTCTTCCGCAAAAGTGTCGATGTCATACAGAGGAGTAAACACGTCGATGGCTGGTGTTTGGATTTTGAGCACCTCCTCCTGTGCAACACGTAACCTCTCCTTGAGCTCGTCATCCAGCTCGTCAATTCCGACGTCGTCAGTGGGGACGACATCGTCACTCAGTTCCGGGTTTTCCGCACGGACTCCATACAAGGAATCGATTTGAACGCCCTCAGACAGAGAATACGTCATATTCGGGTTTAAGTAGTCATAATCCGTCATTGAAAAAACTCGACAAGTCTCCGCTCTCTGACTTTTTGCTGGCGGGCCTCGTTTTCGTTTTGCCCCAGGAGGCGAAGATTTAGGTCGTCGCTTCGATCTAGCTGACATTGAAGAATTCGGCCTCGGTTTTGATTGGCTGAAAATTATATCAAGGTCAGGTCAGAAGGTCACTGCATAAAATGGGTACTTCACCTCTTCGCATTGTTGCTAGTTCGGTTCGCCGGCGCTGTCAAAGGCCGGTGCTCTTTGATCACTGGTGCCGGCTCGTTGGCGTTTTCATATGGAGTCCTTGGTCGATCCTGGAACGCTATTGAGCTGGCTTCAAGGTTAGAATGGTAGGATGAACTCTCAGAATCAGTCGTTTTTAGTTTTTGCATGGCGTTTGTGACTTCTTCGAACTTGAACAATTCCTGGTAAAATATTATATTATGCACGGAATACCGATTGTCGATTCAATCACTGGCTCGTACCTTGTATTGAACGTTTACCTGTTTTGCTTCGTCCGACGCTCCCTTCTGGAATTAAGTTGCGCCAATTTAATTATGATAATTTTGAGCATAATATTTAGAATACACGAGAATGTGCGGATCGACTACATTACACTATTGTGTTGCAGATACAAAAGTCCAACATACCAACCGAGAGACACCGCCCGTTGCTAAGGAATTGACAACCGTGATTCAAAAAGGAAGTTGATTCAGTACTATGAACTGAGAATGTCGGGTCATGCGTCCTCTACATTACACCAATATCTCAGTCTGACCTTCAGACATTGCTTACAAACATTGTTTGCTTGCATCACATAGTGTGATATTTACCAATGCCTCTCCTCATGCAATGCTATTCAGTCCTCTGCAGTTAAATCAAAAGCTATACAGCCACGTGCTGCAGATGCTCGTATCGGTTTACATGGTGGATGATTAAAGGCAATAAACAATAAACATTTTCGATCCTTTTTTGTAACAGAGGTTGATTGATTCCTCGCAGGGTTCCAGGGTTAATCATAAGTACGACACGCGGCAAGGCTTTAGTGCAAAAGGTTTGACTCATTGTCCACAATTGGTTGGGAGATTATTTTGAAGCTAGAGCATAATGTTAAATATTGCAAAGGTATGAGGCAGTCAGAAACCGTCATAGAAATTCATACTTACGGCGCCCTGAACTTTGTACACGGCATTGTCTGAAAGAAGAAGTAAAACTTTACACGTATGCTTCAACAAAAATAATAATAGGATTAGTAAGACAGGGTTATAGTATATGGACGATGACATGAATTAATTGGACACCGAAGAGACAAGTTAAAGGGATGGGGAACTGAATTTTAAGTGATGTTCTATTGACTCATAGCACCAATTGATAGCATTCCGTGCCCAGAACACCATGCCTGGATGCAAGTTTAAGGAAATAATGTATTCCGAATATCGGGGTTAGCATTGCGCCTATGGGAGAATGGCTTCCATTGCGAAGTATAGGAGGCAAACGTCAGCTGAGGGCTTGCCGTGATTGGTCCCGTTCCCCTCGTGAAGCTATCGATTTCAGCCAATCAGAGCAGGCGATCTTCGCCATAAAAGGACATCTTTGTTGTTTACGAAACGAAAGCGTCAGTATTGCGCATGCGTGGTGCACTCTGGCTGACCTTTTTACTGTTTCAAGATGAGAAACCATGATAGATGTCCTAGAAAATCGCTTGTTAAAATAAGAAAAATAGCGAAAAATATTTTTTTTTTCGCGCCTGACTGGTGGCAAAATGATTATTTTTTCTATTTCCGAAAATAAATTAAAAAAATATCCAGGGGTTTAGTCGCAGGACACGCTGATATGACGAGGCCCATTGTAAAAGATGGGGAACTCGGAGTTTCATCACAGCTCCTGACGTCACTCCTTGTTAGCAATATATCTCCCGCGAAATCGTTAGCAATGATATTTCTTGTGTGGGCCAGGCATAGGAATCATTTTTGGTGCATCAAATAACGACTCAAAGTCCATTTTTAACCAGTTCTCCCTCCCTTTAAGATAAGGACAATCTATTACAGACCCCCCTTCCCTTTGGGTGAAATGTGTAAAACATGTGCACTGAACACACGGGCGAGCAATCACGGAGACGAAATGAACACTGGAGCGACGTCGTCTTCAGCGGAGATGATTCACTGATTGTCTCCAATTGGTTTCAGATGCATCGCTGCAGCCGCAGGGCGCACACCGCCCTCATCAAGCGGGTCATCGGTGAGACAGAACTGTTGCCAACCACCGCACTACACCTATTGCGAAGATCTTGGGCATAATGGGATCATAACGTAACCGTGAACTTTTGACCTTTGCATTCACTGTACATTTGCTGCACTCGATCTACAGGTTTCACTAAAATGCTCTTAGTATGATTTGCTGTTCGGTCAAAATTGGTCTCGGTTGCTATGCGACAGTATTATTATAGGCCAAAGGTTGTACATATTATGATTTTAGATTAATCATATTATTGCAAGGGGTATTATTGCAATAATTATTCCGCTCTTCTGCCTGGTATCCGTTCTATTTTTAGATTGGTAAATTTTCTTCTTCTTCTTCTTCTTCTTTCTTTTGTTTTGCGTCGTGCTACAAGTTAAGTTTTTATTTTTATTTATTTTTATTTTATTTTATATTTATGTATTATGTTTTATTATATTTTTATATATATATATATTTTTTTTTTCCAGCATACATAGATATGTTTGGACGGAAACAAATCTCATCCCAGTAACTTCCGGTCAGGACAATTCCAATTGTGAACAACAGAAAGAAGGTTCATTATAAACTCCCAAGGCAGCCCACTTCAGACGGCAATGGTCACCGGTGGAACATAACGAGCACAATGCTTTGAGATATCAATGGCCTTGACATATGTCTCACATGTGTATATAACTGTAACATGGAATTACCCTACATCTCATACTAATTAAAATCATATGAGACTAATGCGCTATGAATGCACTAATACATTGCTATGCTTTTAACGCTCATTTGTGTATCATATATATATTGTAGTATGTGGATGCCTATTAATTTCATTAGGGGTTCAGAAGGACAATGTATTTTTATATTTTACTTTTCGGATGCTTACAAGAAACCGTTAAGGACTTGATATGCTACCAATTATTTGAATAGTTGAAACCTCATGAGACAGAAGATGGTACAAAGTGGGTGTAATCCAATTATGGTTGCAACCAGGTGCGGGCCAACTCTAAGTAATCAGTAAGAAGTCCCAAGAGAGAGTTAAGTACCTTGAGTTCCAAGGCCCATGGATTTAATTCCACCACTGGCGCTACTAGGTGAAGAAATTATCTGCAATGTCAATTCACGTACAGAATAACCATATATGTTTCATGCACCGAGATAAAATATGGAATATTACATTATATATTATCCAGGTCATTATATATCAGCTCCATGACAAATATTGATATTATACAAGTACTGTTTTTGCTAGCCCTATCTCGATCAGTGTAAAAACAAATGGCATTGCTAGCATGGGTATTTGCCAAATCAATGTATTTTGTGCTGATAATTATAATCAACGCTAAATTCACCTACAACATTACGACTGAGATAGATTTGAATGCAAATAGAACAAACAATCAACCAAAGTAACGGCACAATTGTATGCAATGGTATTCACAGTGCGCCATGCCACGTATAAGGTGTTATGCAATATATTCAATGCATGTAGTTCATCGAAGACATATTAATCGCCATTGATTCATGAAAACAAATGTAAATTCAAGATTCCGTATTGACAAATTGGTTCGTTTTGCGAGCCGTATTCGATGCGGATTATCTCATAACAGACGTATTGTTGTATTAACTTATTCAATTAATGAAAATGAGGGGGAGTTATTTCACCTAATCATATGTGATGCGTGGCATTGTGAGAATGATAATCCAGGTATTCAAAGTAGATCAGTCGTAATAACCCCAGAAAATGGGATCAACATTATAACATCATTATTTATTTATTTGTGCTCTGTATGTTATGTATGTCAGATAAAAAGTGCACTAAAAATAAAGTTGGAGAGGCAGGGCAAGTAGAAGATATCGGAGGAACAGGTCCTGGGGATGTGAACCATTTGGATATCATTGTTCAGGTTCATTTTCAGGTTGATTGGATTAAAGTGCCTTTGTTTCGGCACTGTTACAATCTGACGTTCGAGTTTTTCTTTATTTATATCTTCTATTTCTAAAAGATATAACCTCATAAATAATACAGTAATAACTAAAATAAAACTAAACTGGAATAACCAGCCAAATAATAGGCCCTACTTCCCTCCCCCCTTCCCCACAACAACAGAACAAAATGATAAATGAAGAGATAAATAAATAAATAAATATAAAAATAAAGAATAAAGATAAAAAGAGAAACACATAAAATGAATAAATAAATGACCAGAAGATACTCGTTGCTCTACTCATTCATAGTGCGTGAGGACGCCGCCTGGTAGCCCTCCACGTAAAATGACCGATGTAGAAGCAAGTTGTAAAGTAACATAAGCATCAGCACTAGCTTGCTACTGACTAGATAACTCAAAAAACAAGCCAAAAATAACAAATTATAGTAATAAAACAAACACTTTCACTCTCTCACAAACGTCAGACCAGGGCCTTGCCCTCTATCTTTCTCTCTCTCTCTCTCTCTCCTCTTTCGCTCCTTCCAAATCTTTCCTACACTCCTCAACACCAGTCGTTCCAGCCGCGGATGTTACTGCGAACCCCAGTACTCCCTCCACCAAATCCTCCTCTCCCCTCTCCTCTATTCATCTCCTCAACCACTCTTCTCTCAACCTCTCATACAAAACACATTCAAACAGCACATGCCTTTCAGTCTCTTCCTCTCCACATGTACATCTCATCTCATCCTCTCCATACTTCCATCGTACACACTCATTCATTCTCACTGGCAAACAATCACCTCTCATCATCAACCTCACTCCTACCCCGTCTTGTCCATCCGCATACGGCTCTAACTTCATCTCTCCTTTCTTTTGTGCATACCTCCTCGTCCTTTCATTCCTCTGTAACTGTTCTTCCCATCTCAATCTTCCTATCTCTTGTATCCTCTTCTCTAATTCCACTTTCCTCATTCTCTTTCGCTCATCCTCACAAATTCCCATCTCTGCCACACCAATCGCACTCATTCTTCACACCCATACCAAATTCGACAATACATCCACAATACATCTAATGCAATAAATTATGTATTCTAGTATTGCTTGCACGGTGTGCGTTCAAAGAGTATTGCGTGTTGAAGTGATTACTTGCCAAATTTGTATTAAAATCTGCGAATGTTTCGTGAAAAACAAACTATGTGTTCTGATTCGACTTTCAAGAAGCACCCGGCAGTGTGGCTCAGTTGGTTTGACTAGTTATGACTGTGAATTATAATGGTTTCATTATCATATCATATAATCTTATCATATCATTATAATTATAACTATTCAGTGACTCTGTAGGGCTGCCCAACTGCATAGGTCGGGTGCCGTGTACTACTTTCTATGGTGTTATGCAGGATAAGAACAATTGAGATGCATCGATAAAATAAGGTGGAAAACCTGTCCAGGTCTTCTATTCTGGCGCCCGTATCACCGAAAACCTTAGGCGGAGCCGTACATGTAATGCAAACACTAGCTACTCGTATTTAACGAGTTCAGATTCAATAGACGTAACCATGACGTCATCGCATTTCCCCTGGCTTAGCTCACAGTACGTGTAGAAATGAACTCCCTTCTACACCTCTTCTACGTTCCAATTCCTTGCTCCATAATAATATAATGAATGCCATACTATCTTAATTGGCTGTCACTGATACCTGATTGTCACGTGGATGATGGGCAGAAGCCGAAGAACTATATAACGTTTAATTAACTGAGGTTTCTGGCAAATATGATAGGCTAATGTGCAGTCACGTGGACATGCGGGTGAATGCCTGGGACTTCAAGATATAGCCAGGTAAATCTGTAACATTCTATACCTTCTATAATATCTATGCAGGTTTACAAATGTTAAAATATATTCAATATTTGGTACATGATGGGATATCCGGTAATTTAAGCTCGTGGATATTCGGTATCCAAGTTTTATTAGGAAAAAAAAATAGCAATTAATTCTAGGTCACCAAATTGACTGGACTAAAGTGATTAATCCATCACTGGTTGGCACAGAGGCAAAGGAATTAAAGAATCCTTATGAAAACAGCGTCTGTCTCTCAATAATCTTGGCATGTGCTTCACTGCTGTGACACTGACACACCCTTGCATTTCTTGGCAAACGTGCTTAATGATCAGTTTGATTTTTGTGATGGCTTACTCTCAATTTTACTCCCATGACCTCTAGGTTTGCGGAGATCAAATCTGATTTGTCGTAAACAATCATTATTATCATGATTACCGATAATTATGCTCTGAGGGTGATGATTGTCATCGTGAGGTCGAACAAATAAAGCATTGTTTTGTCATCGAAAATTAAATTCACATCCGAATTAAACTCGGCCCAATTTTTCTTTTATTGACTTTTGAGGCAATACTCGAGTAGTTATTTTACACAAAATAATGACCTGCTCCACCCATAACCGTCCCCTGTCAATCAATCTTCAAACTGCTTCCATTTGTCTCCTAATATATCCAACACATATATATACATATTACATATACTGTGAGGCTATATCGTAAGTCTTGACCAGTGATTTTTCGAAATATTTCCATCTTGATTGTTTTCTGTCATGTGGTATACCAAATCCACCATGTATGCACAGATAAATTCAAACACAAGGTGTTGTATAATGCAGTGAATACCATAACCAGTACACGCAATTATGAGTACAATATACAGGTATAACTTACACCTGAAGCATGGAGCAGCGAGTAGGATGTTTGGGAGAAAGCACTGCTCTACAGAAATAATGCAACGGTTGAGAATGCGAGCAACCGATATATTGCACCCTAAATGAGTAGCTGTCGATGTTGCCTCATTCACTCACCTTTTCGACGTCTTAGTGTTGCACGTTGTGACGTAGGAGCCTCTGAGACGGAAGCTGAGCCACTTAATCCCAATGACGTTCTGGGACGAGGGCTTTCATCCTGTAAATAGAAATAAATCATTGAAGGCTATATGTGTGTGGGAAGAGGGTTATTGCAACTGCATTAGCCACTAGGTCACCGTAGGTGATCATTCATTCAATGGGGTGTTATATATGAGACCAACTTCTATAAAAAGTGTTGTGCGCAAGTAATGATCATGTTTTCTCCTGCCAAGCATCATTAATCAGGATGTTATGGCGTTTTGTATTCATACCTAATTATGTAGATTTATACCGCTGATTTAATCATTGCCTAGAGCTTTCATCTTGTGTTTATATCAACGTGATTGTATTGCACTTCTTAATAAGTCTGTCACTATGCGTTGTGCGTTGAGAGCAAGTTTGCTGTGTGTGTTATTGTTTCAATTGTGTTTGATTGCATACATTGTAATGAAGAATCAAAGTCATCCGAAATGGACAGCTCATCCGGCAGTACATGTCGGGTACATAGTATCTATTCTGGACAACTTGAAGGAGTATCACACTCGATCGAAACTACTGGTCAATGCACCTGGAAATAACATAATTCTGAAATATCCAGATTTCAAGTACACCATACCACATTTCATCAGCGTTGAAGACGAAGACATGTTTAAACACCACCATGACGATGATCTCAACACAAACAGAGATTATGATCACTTGACTGGAATCATTCACACGGAAAACTTCTCAAAAAGCGCCATTTCAAGCGAGTGTGGTTGGACGCGACTGCTTCACGAAAATTCAAATTCAAACCAACCAATAAAAAACATTCCTCGCTATGACGTCATCAGGCAAAATTCTAATGGACCAATGAGGGATCGTGATATCCTCGTTCCATTGTTTGTGCCACAAGGATACACCTACCAACACTTCATCGATGGAGTTTTACCTAAACTGATGCAAATTCGGCCTATACTACACCTACGTCATCTAAAATTTATATTAGAATACCCTCCACGTCGTGACCATGCGATTGTTTGGCAGATTCTACTAAAACTTGGAATTCAAAGGTCACGGATTATCTACAAATCTGAACTGCAGGAGTTCAATGAACTTCCCTTATTACTGGACACCTGCGTGACCCCGCCGATTCACCCGATCCTGCTCAACATAGCCAGAGACTCCATCGGCATCAATAACCATGAATATATTGATTACGTAATCTTAATCAGTCGAATCGGAAGCCACAATCCAGGGAGGAGAATCATCAACAAACGGGAAACCGTGCATTTCTTGAAAGAACGTTTTCCGAAAAACTTTTTTGTTTTCAAGGGAAGCACCGATTTAGACAAACATGCGTCATTATTTGCAAGAACTAAATTAATGATCGGTGTACATGGGGCTGGACTATACAACATGTTGTTATGCAACAGTAAAACAACAATCTTGGAAATAATGCCAATCGATAAAGGTAGTTTGCTCCCAAATCTCTCGACTGATATCTTTTGGAAAATGGCATCAAGTATTGGACAAAACTACTGGAGGATTTACGTTGAAAGAATTGATTCACACAGCAATGTTAACATACCACTGAAAACCATGATCAAATTCCTGTCACTGGCTAATATTACTAATAAAAATTAAAACAGTACCCAATGGCCTTCAACTCAATCGTTTCCATGGCCACAAAAAAAAAGCACAGACTCACATTGTAGGAATTCCTTGGGGAAGTCAGCGACACCGTATGCCTTTCAGATTGGACGTCCCCAGGGAAGGATCCAGCTCCCGACAGCACCTTATCCTGGGCCCAGGCGATGTTCAACCTCGTTGCTTGACGACATCCTCTGAAATCAGAGCGAATTGAAAATTGATACTGTTTAATGGATAAGCATGCAGCCGGCATGCTTGGTATGCCTCGCTTTCTCTGATTGTGTGATTGACTGCCTCAAAATCGAAGCCGATTAGAGCGAGGATTTTGGCTGACGCAAGTGAATCGAAGATGAGGGAAGAATTGCACGTAACGGTCGCACGATTTGATTGGTGCAATCTGAGGTATCCAGGACATTTGATTGATTGAGGCGTGGAGTCAACGTTAAAAGCATAAAAATTTCAGTATTTGTTGTTGTTGCCCCAGTACCTGCCATATCCAGAACAAACAGAAATTTATCAAAACCTGGTATAAGAAATTGCTATACCACCAAGAGTGCTGCTGTTCGTGTGTCAATCGATACACTTTCAACTTTACACGCTAAGCTTGTTTTTAGTTATTTACACACTTTTACCCCACACTGATGATTGGTTGACGAAGTCTCTGCGAGGTGTTACGAAACATATTGCGCAATGCCCAATTGAATGTTGCAGTTAATGCAATTGTGAATTATAATTATACAGTTGGTTTGAAGCTTTAGGAGTTTGAGAACGTCCGCGTATTACTTAATATACCCGGTGGTTGCATTATCGGTGTGTATGGCTAAAGCGTGCATTTAATCCCGATAATCCGTTTGACTTTTGTAGGCATATTTTTTTTGCATTTTAATTAAACACGAATGCATTTTAAACACAAAATGGTTGGTTATGGTCACTTTACCCAGGCAAATATCAATAAATTCCTCTTTCAGCCATCATGACGAGCTAATCCTATTCCTTTATCATTACTGAGAAGAAATGAAATTGAAATGAAAGTACAGTACTTATATTTTTTTTGCGAATTACTATGCCAATCGAGTGTTAATTGCCAATACGTCATTATACTGTAATTATTATCAACGACTTGAATAGCATATATACTAATTGTTTCTTCTTGATTACCATTGCCGAAAAGTAGTAGACTGAGTTTTTGGGTAGATTGAGATTGGTTTTCTCGTCCAAAAATCTCTTTTGTAAATTTATGTCCAATCCAAGAATTCATTGATTTGCAAGGCAACTAACCAACAAGGTCTTGTGGCTTTTGTCCCTGTTTTACAAACCACGTTAAACAAATGCCTTTTGACCTCCTATAATGTTTATAAATATATACCATTTTGATCTTAAGGACGTCAAAAACAACCCATGAGATGTTGCTCAGCTATGTTCTCTTGAAGAGTGTCTCCCTTTACGAAATGCCTTTCCTGTTGTCGGTGTCCTTTTTTGTTATTTTATTTTCTTTGCAAGCACCCATTGATTATCATATATCAATAACCAATTCGTCGGATCGATAAACAATTCGTTCATTAAGAAAATAAAAGCCTCAAAGCAGAAGAGCAATGGCTAATATCGCATAATCCTCTTCCATTTAACCCGGTAACCGTCTACTGCTGAATAGATAATCCCGTGATTATATTTGAATTATTTTTGGATTTACTTTTTTCTTACGTCATCGTTAGCCAGGATCAAGACTCACTTCAACGAACTTGACCGTGTTGTCTTGTGCGTCTACCTCAAGCTGTCAATGTTATGTGATGTGGTTTACAAATTCTCGTAATGATGCCGACAAGTTTTCTAATCACTAGACAATTGAAGTTGTGTCGCCTGATGGTAATGCTCGATGTGAGCTTATTACATATGAGGCTCAAACTTCTGAAGTTCCTGGCCTAAGTAAACATCATTATTTCATCATCATCAGTACATCCTCTTCAATACATCTTGTATATCAAACAGATATCCATAAATTTATAGATATCATGCAAGCTTAAATGAATCCAGAAAGGCATAATATTTTTTAGGACTTTGATGGATTTTGGGAAGAATAGATTCCGAGGTTTTGTTCTGTCCCATTATTCTGTCTTTGCAAATCGCCAAGAATCCACCAATTATATTGGATTTCTGTCTAGGTTGCCGAGTTGCAAACTCTGACAATGAAGTATGGCACTAGTAAGCTGGATTGAATTCGAAATTGTAACGAAAGTGCTACTTCGATGGCTATTTGCATTATTGAATACTAAATTATATTTGCTAGGAAAACAAAACTCATGAGTTTGATCTTGAAATGCATAAGAAGATTCCACAATACACAGAATTCTCGTGAGTGTTTAAACACTTATAGTATTTACCATTGGAGTTAAAGAATGATCAATCAATGATAACCAGCTCTTACCTGTTGCGATAGTGTTCGGCGAGATCATCAAAATAGTCCCAGACACCACATAGTTTTTCGTGCATCTTGCAACCTCAACAACTCCTTCTTGCAAACAAGTAATTCACCGAGGTTGTCAGTCTATATTGAGCGCCGCATAAGAAGAACACACTCAGAAGAGAACTACTACCCACGGATCGATACATCTGATTGATTATCGATCAGCTCTTATCTTCGTGTTCACGCCATCGTCTTGGTAATTGTGAATGAAGCCTGAACATGAAAGGAGTTACAACCTACATATTGAGCTGCTTGAAGACAAGCGATTAGCTGAAATACATGCGGAGTAATCCAAGTGTTATTGTGATAGATTGAAGTAGTGCTAAATCAATGGTCCCGTTACCTGACTTCCAAATAAGGGTTGCTCGGTAACAGTGGTGTAAGGAACAAGCCATATAACAAGCAAGGCACTTCTTATTAAGATCCTCGTGGGTCGTACAGCAGTTGTTTGCTGTGGATGGTAACCGATTGTGTTGGGGGAATAATCATTGCTTTAATTCAGCACCATGATTATATGATACAATGAGTAATTCGACGCTATAAGAAAAAAAGAATCCAATTATTAGTGTGTCCATTTCGTGCGTCCGTGTGGTGTCATTTCGTCCGATTGATGCTTCCCTAAGGCGTCACACCGACTGTCCATCAATGGACACTTGTCTTGCTATTGTCAATGTCAAATACAGAATTTGAGAGAGTAAACCTGTAGGATTCGATGGAGTCATTCAAAGAAAGGCAATTTGAAAACTGAAAGCATCAAATTGCTCTTTATCTCGCATCTGAGTGTTTCATGACTGCTGAAATGATTGGCTAACCTATGATCCTTCGTGAAATATTTTCAGTGATCTGAATCAGAGATAAGAGAACTAGGTCCTAGGTCTTCTCTTATCCCCTGTAAAGGCTGTTAATCCATTGAGCTATGGGAGGCAGTCGACATGGAATTAACAATTAGATAACAGGCTAAGACAACCATCTTGGGGGCCAGCTGAAATGTGAAGACTCAAACAGGGCGATTTTACACATACAAAAATCAGTTTCAGTGTGTATCTTTGCATATTGTAATATATGATCCCGACATGCATCACTGCCTAGTGATCTTTAGAGTTCGCAATTGTGGATCACAGTTTGCTGGTTTGATCTAATTAGATGCTTGAGAACAGAGGCAAAGCCAAGGCCTTGCGAAGCTGAGAGCGCCTTGTCATGTTTGATCACCACACGTTGCATGCATTGTAAAAGCGTCCATTGATATCGGCGTGGCTTTGACGCCAACTAAAGTCAATCGCAATCAGCAGAAACTGAAGGAGTCTGTCCTCTTCACAGATATTTGCGCCAAGGTGTTGCCACCGAGCATAAGTGTCCGTCCTTGAAAGAATTATACAGGTGTTTGTCAACACTGGTTTTACTTGAGCTGAAAATATACAACGGCCAAAGGAGCTGGAAGTCGATTGTTTTATTATAATAGCACATGGAATTATATTATAATATACAACCCCATTCATCAAAGTGAATTGACAATTATTCACCGAATGTATACACGCATATCGCATAGTTTAATGTACTTTTGTGCATCAATAATATGTAAATGAGGTAACGTACTCCAACACACCCTCGCTTTGCGTAAACTCGAAGCTATTGACTTAGTTTAAGTATGCACTGCGTATACATATTTGGCTTTGTTTGCCAGCTGAAAATAGACCTTGAGGTGAATATATAAACCAAATCGACAGAGAAGAAATCGAATATAATTAACAGACATGCAAATCAAGATGGCGAACACCTTCAGGCTAGCCATATAGACTCATTATAGTCAAGGCAATAATATATCTTCTTCCAATTTGTTTCACAGGAAATTGGAGTAGTTAATATGCATAAAAACAAAGTTCATTGACACGGCGTAATAGCATCCAGGGTCCAAGCTACAAACCATGCAACTACAACGATAACATGAAGAATGAAACTGCGGAAAACAATGCATAGATGAAAAAGAAATAAAAGTATTCCAGTGTATTATTCGCAAATATGCAGTCATAGTGCACAACAAAAGATAATCTGAGATGAAGAAGACCCACCTCACATGTGCGGCATCAACCCAAGATGTTGTATGATTCATCTTAAGCGTGTTTTGTGGAAAAACACCAAGCATCCAGAGTCGTTCCCTCAAGACGACGGTGAACAATGGCGAAAGTGATCTGATGTCAGTGCAGATCTTCCTTGACAATGCCACACACTCAAGGGACGATTATTCGGATCCTGTATACCTTTGTTATCACTTCATGTCGCTCTCACTACCGGCAATTGTCCTGTGTTGCAAATTATACGTATACAATTATGTGTTTCATGTGTTGAATTATTAGATTCCGGAGCAAAGCACTGAGTTCCTGCGTTTGATTGAATCTAACTGGACGGAATTGGTGGCCAAAATGATAAATATTCATGTGTCGCCAACTCGTTATCTCTGTTTTGCTGATTTCGCTTATTCGATTAATTTGCTGATAGTAAGGCTTATTTCCATGCTATCTGACCGATTCTATTTTAGCAAAGATATCTGAAATGTCTAAAAATATGATATTTCAGTTAAAACTTTGTGAAAATATGTTTGTGTTTACGTCGGTTCTGCCGGGAATTTTGTTTCGTTTTATCGTTGTGGTCATTGTTTTTGCTGTTTTCATCGAGAATAAGTTAAAAGACAAACAAAGACAATAATAACTCAAAAGAGGACTGCACACTGGGTTTTATTACATCCATATATATTAATTCTGAAATCCGTGCACACAATCTTCAACAGAACAGCGCCACGTTGAACATCAATTTATTCCCATAAAGAAATACTTAGACATACGTTGCTACTCGTGGCAACAGAGTAGCTCAGTCGATTTGACCGGCTGACTGTAATTCAATGCCGAGAGTGGAGGTCGAGATCCCTAGTTTGAAACCGATCAGACCACGGTCGTTATGATTGTGAGTTTTAATTGTAGTTTGTTATGGTTATGTTTCTGTTCTAGCGTCCGTATCACAAGAATAGATTGGGTGGAGCCGTAAATTCCAAACATCGCAACATTGCATCACACAATTCGACAAATAGACCTCCAAATACCATTTATTTCGGAAATCATCCTGTCAAAATAGCATTTTCTAACATGGACCCAAACTAATCTCTTTGCTGCCACAGAACATCAGAAGAAATAAATGTAAGGCATAAAAAGAAAGAAAAATAGGGACTAAAACTAGGATGCAGGAAATCTGAAGATTTTTGGGCATCGAAATCCGGATCAACGATCGTACATGTGCTAGTACTGGAAGAGGTCGTTATTTTCACCTGAGCATCTGTTCTCCAGTTTGCCCTCGCCAGTCCGATGATTTCCAGGAAGGCATCTGATCTACTAATTGATGGCAGATAACTGTATGTACACTGCTACATGCACTTGTATACTTGCATAGCATATGGCAACAAAATACATATGCAATAACATTCCCGCTCCCGATAGATCTTTTTTCCAGTAGCACTTGTTCTGGAAAGTAAAACTGGACCGGGGTGCATTGAAGACATCAATTTATCACAAGACTTTGAAATTTGTAGGGAAAATATGTCCAGTTGGATCATCTACAATTCCGAGGTGAGATTTGTTATGCATCAACCTTAGAGAATAATCAAACGTCTTCGCATCTTAAGTGTCTATTTCCGGTGCAAAATCACTAATATTGTTTCCAGCAAGGTATCTGATCTAGATCTGGGGTTAATGACCGGCTTTTAAGTTGCAGTCAAAAGGGTAAAAGCGGGAATATCCTGCCATTTGCCGGACGCGTGAAATTGAAAGACCCTATCGACAATTATTATCGCTGTATCCTGAATTCCTGTGTGATCTTCATCCATAGCCACAGGGGAGTGTTTCCAATAAGACGTCTCTTGATCGAGATCACCGCCTGTTTCACTCAAGAGCTGAAATGGCACCGATTGATGTCATCTGTAGAAGAACGTGAGCTCTTACTTAAGAGACACGAGAGGGATTACTTGGAAATGGTGTAATTAAGTGCAGGTAACCCAGCAGTCGGGTCTGAATTGCGCGTACGAAAGCTTACAGAGAATGTCTAATTAGCGAGATATTTCTATGCAATTATGGCTAATAGGCACCTATAACCGGTAATACGATTCCTTGCCTAGTGGTCAATTAGGTTATAATTATATTTGGCTGGGTTTAGAATGACGTACTGATTGCAAGAGATTTGTAATATGATTGTCCGACATTTTTTTTTTCTCAGCTCAGAGATGAAGTTATGTAATTTCCGTTGAATTTTATGTGACTTATTACAGTATAATTAATTAATTATGGTGCAATAGATGAGCCAAATTCCATCTAACATAGTTCAATTAATTGTAGTTCATAGAAAATCGCTAGTTGTGATTACCGCGAAGGTTTGGGTCTCAAATTAGGCTCATTTCTTAAAGGAATACCAATTTGTCATAATTTATTATTGTTCATTTGAATTAGATTCGATTGCAAATTAGTACAGGACAAAGCAACCCACACTAGGTCAACTTATGCCAGCAAAAAAAAAATAATAACCCTAACTATACTGCAATTAATACGGCCTAAATAAAACTCAATATTCTACTATTATCAAAATAGCAAAAAGAAATACAGTGAATATTATGAAGCATCATGTCTGTCTACTAATGATTAGCGTGTACAAGTTTGGCTCCTTCATGTCGGTGATCTTTGGGATTGAAGCTGGCGATGCAGGAATGAGCGTCCTGATTTCCCGACATCGTGACGAAAGATCGTGTTTCGGATCCTGTCTTGTTGATAAACACACGTCGCTTTGTTTGCTTTATAACCACGAGTGGAATTCTCTTCTTCTTCTTTCTTTTGCGTAACGAATTTCTCCATCTGTAAAGTTGCACCACAGCGGAGATTATATCCCGTTTAGTCGATTACCATTGATATTCTTCATAAATACTCTCATTGTGCATAATTGGAAGTGTGGTTGAGAACTTCTCTTCAATTGTAATCCTATAACGAACTGTGCATACATACAAAATGCGTTTTAATTTGTGTATTTCAGTTTTTTTAATTTGAATTAAACATATCATGCTATCCTATCTTGTTTTGCTGCGCTTTATTGGGTCAATTTTAATGCTTTAAAACTAAGTGTAGAATAAACGTATTGTTTGCCGTTGGGATTTGTGTAAGGTGTCAAAGCCGTTCTAAATTTGGATATTTTATATTTATGTGGTTTTGTTTTGTATTAATTTCATGTTATTCAATTTATGTTGTGTTCTCTGAAGCCAAGGTGAAAAGCGTGCCGTCGTTGCTAGGATACTAATTAACTGCGTCTCGCGTAATCTTGCATTTCAGAGTTCTAAGAATGGTACCATTTTCTCAGTTCTTAATTTCTCTTTAATTTGATATGCTATATGCTTATGTTGTGACTTTTTATAATTAAACCCCGATGTCCTTCATTAATATTCGATTATAACCATTTTATAACCATTTTATAACCATTTTATAACCACTTTCCAAGTGAAGTTTCTTCTTTCGGACTCTTTTTATGCGGATCTGGAAATATTTCCACATGGAACGCAAATGGAAAAATCTTTAGGTGATACTCTTTCGGAGTTCGACCCTTTTAAAGCTGCATTTACGGGATCTAAACCCTACTAGTATTTAATAAAGCAAAAGAAAAAAAAAACTAATATAAAGAATCTAATAATCTGTGTAATAAGTTTTTTGGGGGGATTAATAGCGCTAATCTCATCAACCAAATCAGCTAGTTCATCTTTTCTTTCCGGCTGACTCACTTCCGGCTATACACGTGTCATTGTCCCGCGCAGACTTGAGACATTTCGTATCTTTGCGCTGCAACCGAGAAATGATAGAATGGTTGCCAGACAGAATTCCTGTTCACGCATTTTTGTCGTAGCTGCAGTTTGATTGCATTGGCGAATAATGTGTTCTCCATTCTTAGTTCCGAGGCACTGTGGTGGTTCGATTTGAATTTTTCAATCGTACATTGAACATATCTAGCTCACTACAGGGCCCAGGACACAATAGTGGGATGTGAATTCCACAATCTCATTCTCTAATTGGCACGTGATGCAAAAGCTGTTTTTAAAAAAGAGATTAGTACACAGCAGGTTAAGCCTTGGCTTGATTCCACACACATAACAAGTTATCAATAAACAAGTGATCACTTTTCTTTTTTTTTGTTTGCCGATGATTACAGGATTATAAACGGTCACTGAGTCAATATGTTATTATTGTTGTTTATTGCTATATTTTATATGTACATAACAGTTTGTGTTCAGCCATGAGAATGTGCCACGATTCATTTAGAACCTTGTTTCGTTTGTTTGGACACAGATTGCCCCTAACAATACTACATCTGTATAACTTTATTCTGAATTCCAAATGTTGTTCATAACCTGTAGAACATTTTAGTAAGCGTGGAGTTGGATTTGACTTACTACCCCGCAAATAAAATATACTTCCTGTTCATTCAAGATGAAAGGAGCAAAAAAAAAAAAATCTCATTTTCTCCTAATGTTCCAAGAATTTGCTCTTAAATATATCAAATTTCCAGCTTATCTCAGAGGGAAGAAACAAGTCACGAGCAAACCATCATCAGCACGGCTGCTGTCTGTCTCCTCCGTGCTCCATATCAGACTCCACACTCGAGCACGTATTTGCAGCATGACCATATGGAATCATTCAATATCCTTCAATGCTGTTCAAGGTTAATCCAAACGGATAATGACATGAAATGGACACTTATTCGTGTATAGGCATGATCGAGTCAATCACCAAAGAACACAATAAGCGATGCTTTGTATCGTATCATGCCTAAGTTTAAACATACATGCCTACAAGACATACCGGATTTAATAATACGATATGGAGTGTTTCCATAAGTCGTATACAACAGGGTTGGGAGGTGTACTTAATATGTATCTTATATAGCACTCGCTAGTTGCACCATAATATCATTGTTGCTAAAATCACAACATACAATAAATCGCCAAAACAGCATACCACCAAACAGAAGCTTGACGCCAATACTTTCAATCGACTGTAAAACGCTCCCCTGGCCAGCGATGCTCTTGTTGGGTGATAAAAATTCCCGTTATGAAGGCGTGCAATGAGGCAGAGGACTCCGTGCTGTTCGAACGGTTGAACAAAGGCAGGAAACACATGGAAGCAAATGATTCCAGCGTTAATGAACTCCACTATAACAAAAGGCCAACACCATTGTCTGACCTCATATGATACGAACCAAGCAAAACGATTGCGCTTCTACGGAAGGGCATGCTGTGTTATAAAGCGAGCGGTTCATATTCGACTTCACTTAAGTCATGATGGGTATTTTGGCAGATAAAAGGTGATAACATCCTATGTCTGAGTAGAATACCTGTCGATCAATCACAATCCAGTTTTAATCACACGTGATTCCACAGTTCACATGCAAGTTTTGAATATTACGAAGTCTTGTGTGAGAAAAATTTCCACTATACTAGTATTTAACTATTATTTTCATCCCAGTCAGTTACAAGGCGTCCTTCTATTACAGTTATCCGTATTATATTGCTCTTTGGCAAATTTAGCTCTTTTTTTTTTGTCACCGGAAGTCACACATAATCCGTCAGACTAATGAGGATTAGAGGAGATTCAGAAGAAAGAAAAAAGATGGATGTCTGAACTCATATGGGAATTTTTAAGATAAGAGGGATATCGCGAATCCATGAGAGTTAAAAATAGAAGTAGAGCATTGTTTTCATGCTTTCGAAAATCTTCGTATCTTCGAAATCAATCGAACAAAATGGCATGTGTGTATACTTTAATACATCAAACGATATCTTCATGTATATTTATCGTGTAATTACGAGGATGCTAATGCAAATGTAACCCAGAAATTGCCACTAAACTACCCATACTCACACAACAGTACTATAAAACCCTGAACCAATCATTCCCTGGTGCTGAGACATAAGTCTTATTCAAGCATGCAACGTCTGTTCTGGGAGTGAAAGTGAGTTTGCGGGTCACACAAACATCCAAGAAATCGTTTGCTTACGTAAACCATGATGCAACGTACAATTCACACATTTATATAATTATACGATTGCCATCTTGTTATCAAGTAGTAGTGAGTCAAAACAGATCTTCTGGATCCCAAACCAACAGCTTGTTGACGCTCGTGGCAGTATTAGGATGCATCCGGTAGCGATGGTAACCTAATTTTTGATTGTCAATTGGCAATATCCCAATTTTTTTCTGGTGACTCCCTCTTCACCCAGTTGGGAGGTTTCCCGGTGATATCAGGGTTGCTGAAGGTCACAATGGATTTTCGTTTATTGGAATCGTCTCTGTGGCCAGTCACGTGACGGTAGCGGAAAGCTCCAACCCGCGCTGCACATCCCAAGAACACTTCACCCTTTAACAAGTTATCTCGAGGGCAAATTTATTCCGATATTTCATGAGTCAAAGATAAATGAAATATATTGAAATTTATTTGATCGGGAAGAGTTTTAAAACTGTTGGAATCCTATAGCATATATCCTTATTACGGGAATATATATTATCCAATTGAAGCAAACTATTTGGAAAACATGAAAACAGGGATCGATCGACTAAGAAATGCTGAAATATATTACGTCAAATGTCGCGTTTTAGTGCGGCCGAGCGATCAGAGCTATTGTGATAATGTAACAGCCTTGTCGATTGGCTGAGCTTGACCCATTGACCTCCTATGGCTTATCGCACGATTATTGTCGTGCAATGACTTTAGAAAGGAACTAAAATGACCTTGAAAAAGTTTGTATTTTTTATTTTTTTTTTTTTTTTTTTTTTTACAACATCGAGTTTTTTTACGAAACAAATCTTCATTGTTTCGTGGAATATTTGGCTGTGAATTAAAAAGGCTCTTTCTATAATATCGATGGACACTGTGAGCAACCCAATCCAGATTTGATGCACAACCTATAATTATAGGTTAATGATTTACATGCGATCTTGCTAAATTGACCTCGAGTTATTTCCTCAGGCGTGTGTGCTAGCGTCTTGGTTTGGTATAGATAACCATAATAATAGATAATAATAATAATAAATAATAATAATAATAATAATAATAATAATAATAATAATAATAATAATAATAATAATAATAATAATAATAATAATAATAATAATAATAATAATAATAATAATAATAATAATAATAATAATAATAATTCGAATTGGTTCTGATTAAGCAGCATATCCAACACCATCAAGAAATGCTGTCCCATCAGACCAAACCAAACAGATACACCATCAATATTGAGTCATGCATGCACCTCCCAAACTAATGTGGGACAGCATATATAATAATAGGACCCGAAACACCATGGAAAGCCTCAAACAGCAAAACACCAGCATGGAATCCTCAACGATTGATTTGTTGGTATGGGCCTGAGGTAAACGAACAACGTATTCCGTTGTTTTCATGGAAAATAAATCACAGAACAGACATGAGTCGAATGGGGTAATGTCTAAAGATATACAAACAAGTACACTAACAAGTATAATAAAGGCCAGTAGTCTGAATATTACATGCGATGATATATTTATGTGACTTTTAAGTGAAGTAACGAGGGATTACATTACTTTTATATATTGCCCATCAGAACTCAAACAAAACGCGCACAAGAAAACAATATTTAGCAGCTATATGTATAGCATACTGTTACATATAAACCAACACTCACGAAGCAGATATTCGAGCCATGACCCTAGTAAGACAGTAACTGTCAAGTGAGAAGGAAAACACACAAAAAAAACTCAATGTTATCCATTACCCTAAGCAATCTATTCCATCTAACGAATTTCTGTCGTTACCTTCTTGGAATTGTGGATTTTTATTTTACGTGAGCTACATTGCTACGGATCACTCGATTGAATATTTTAGATTAGATGTCACGGTGTACTGATGACGTAATTAGGACATCTTCAGGATAACATTCGCGGTTATAATAACTATGTGCATAAAGAATGAATCAATGTTGCAGGTATGTCATTCTTCTTTCTTTCCCTTTCTTTCTTTTTAATTTCTTCTTTTGAGTATTTTCCTTGACAAGCTGTCCGAATAGAGCCTTATTATAATGCATTGCCATCACCACTATTGTATCATCTCCGATGAGGTTTACCTCTGATTAATATAAGCAAACCGTCTGATAGTTTAATTCTGTTGCTGTACTCACCTTATATATATATATCCACCTGAAATCCATACTGAAAGACGAACGAGAGTAAAAAGAACTTAACACATATATGACATTTGGGCCCATGCATACCACTATCATACCTACTGCCTCATCGAATCAGTTGTTTGGAACACATTACTTTTCTGATAGCTGACGACTCAGTTAGGTCGGAATAATATGAACAGTTTTAAGCCGTTAAACAGCAACGATTGAGATGCACCGTCAATTTCATTCTGCGGAACCATGGTCAGTGTCAATTCCATGGATATGCATAGAATAAGATGACTCACGGGGTGAGGGAGGGGAGGGATCCGTAATTTGATCAACCGCAGGCTCAAAAGGTGGTCCGTGTGTGTTGAGGCTGAAAAAGGGTCAAATTGCACTGACCTCCACCTTCATGTCAATTTCAAGATTGCCAGATATCCCACAATCAAATTAATAACCAACCAACCCACTAATTAAGTCACTCTCTGTCATAATAATATACTAAATTACGAGAACGGACTCGTTATGGTATTTTATTTTGCCGTTCATCACAATCAGATGGTACGCGCATACTCTGTTTACCTTTTCATTACAAGGCTTCACAGCGCTGATTAAGTGTCAGGAACAATTAGATACAATAGGCACATAAAGGTAAGGAACAGTTGAGAGGATATGAAAGAGAAACCTTTGGATTCTGAAAACAATAAACAATCTCAAGGAAACAAACAAACGTCAAGGAACATGCAGAAGTGGGAATCCCCACATCCACAAACATCCTGTAGAACAGCATCAGTTCAAAGAAAAAGAAAAAAATATGTTTAACAGTCATTTTACGTTTTCTCATAACAACAGCTACTAGAGTGCATTATAGCTTTATATTCCATAGAGGATGTCATCGACGAATCATAGATAACGTAGACGGTTTGTGAACTCAGTGTATAACATACTCATGACAGAAGGAGTGTTTACTGTAGATGTTAAATTTCCTGTTATTTCATTCTGATCTATATGCAGGACATGAAGTGTAGAGTAGGATCCACCCGTTGGGGTGTAAATTGAGGATAAGTTAATGAATGCGAGACCGTTCCCTCGGTGACTCGAAGGTTCTCGCCTACAGCATAAGGAGACTGTGCCCTGTGTGCGTCTGTCCATAATAGTGTAAGCAGCATAAAATATTACAGATCCCTCTCAAGACATCGCTAAGGGTAGACGAATCCTCTGTCAAGGGCTTCTTATCTATATGCCCCGGCATAGTCCACGAATGCTGAGGAGCGGTTCAAACATATTTGCCTTTTATCCCTGCTTCGACAAGCACACGGGTATACAGCACGTGCTGGTTGGAAGGGCGTTGTCTCACACGTGTGAATTGCGGAATCCTGAGATGAATACGAGTTGCTCATTGAACAAATCAAATTATGTTGATCTCATCTACTTGATATGGATCTGGCAAAAGAGGGACATTATTTACCAAAGGCCAATTTCATTATCAGTTTATGAACGACGTCATTAATGAAATAAATGAACTCTGAACTCTCTTGCCGTTGAAAATCACCAGGATTTCGAATGCTATGGATAGCTGACACAGCACAGCAGTTTGACCCCAAAAAGCATCCAGGCAATTGTACATTTGCCAGGTGTTGAGACCACAGCATGGGTTTTGGTGACAAATGTGCTGTTTTCTAATTTACACTTTGATGGCCGAATTCTCGTTTGATAAAGGTTTGAGTTATGTGTGGGTTTAAAAAAAGCATTGTGTGTCGGAGTCAAAGCCTGACGATGAAATTACAGAGCTGAATTTCTTCAAGTTGCAATGCTCAAACGCCGACACTCAATGCTTGTCATTATCATCATGCTTTGACGCCGACAAATACTTTCAGGTAACACACACACACACACAACCCAAACCTACCCTTCTCAAACGAGAATACGGCCAAGAAAGTTTCGATCTCAACTAAAACAGCACTAATACATTAACTGTAAATCATGGAGCTAGAGTGAACGGAATCCTTCATAGCATTATAATAATGCCATATCATTGACCATTTGAACGAAAAAATCAGGTTGGTGACCTCGAAGAAAATTCCATTTGTATTCATTCTCGAGCAAAAGAGAGGGAAAAAAGTAACCTCAGTTCGATCACTCCAAGTAAAATGAAGATCCTGTCCAGCGTCTCGCATATTCCCCGAGTATTTCGCAGCTGACATGAACACGGCACCCCTGGTGAATTCCCCGATCCATGATTTACACCGAAGCCAGGGGATATGCTCTCTATGCTTCTCCCTCTCTTCCATTGCTTAGACCCGCGTATAATCATCCCCCTCGCGTTCTGCAAAGAAATAGATCCGGATGAATGGTTTTATGTTAGCGCGTATAACCTCATTTACAACTATTACGGTACGGAAATAAGGTATGAAGAGAAAATGCAAGATCCGGAGCTCTCTACCCTCTCCCCTCTCCATAATAAAACACTAACTCTCGCGCTCTTCACATTCGAAGGAAGTCGGTGCCATTTCCTACAGAGTAAGTGGATGGATATCAAAGAAAGTCAGAAATTCGTATGAATAATAATGATGATAATCCGTATGAAATAATTACATGTATACACGGGTAGCGGTGCGGGCATATCTTTGGTAATGTCAATTCAAGTGTGGTTGAGCCAGCTAGGCTCTTCTACTCAATATATTCCTTCATAACAGACATCACAGGGAAGCATAAAAAAACAACAGGAGGTTTGATCGTTGCATTGTCGTAAAACACCAATTTCCCGTCCTGTTCGTGTGTAACCGGAAGTTGTCAGGAACTGCAGGCTGTGATTGCAGGACTAGGAGAGGAACTGCATGCACGAGATGTGGTTTGTTTTATGTCCAATGAATTAGCAATCAAATCAGTCAAACTCTACTCCCTCGTACAGTTCGGACGAGGTGTCCTTGCGTACACTGCACACTGTAACGTGTGTGATCCTACCTCAACGCATACCCTTAGACCTTAGCATAACAATGTTTCATGGAACACTTAATAACGGTGTTTTGCTTGACATGTGTGTATATTATAAGGTAGTGAGTACAGTGTACAGGTAACTGTCGTTTCATATGTTGTTTGACCCATGCACGCTTTTTCCGAAGGAGATAAATACAATGTGGAAATACATGCTTCTGGATGCGGGATGCTCACGCACATTCTGAAGGAAACCATATCTCTTGATTGCAATTGAAAAGGAAACGATTATTTTCGCGTGTCAGCAAAGATGATGCAGCAATTGTCTCTCCGTCTGTCAGCCATGTTGCGCTGTCGGCAACAACACAATTGATCAATCTTTCTAAGCAAGAACAAAAAGGAGAGGAAGCAAGCATTGCATCGCCATCAAGGCATTTACTAAGTCATTCATTAGATGCTTACCTCCCGGCAGCTGTTGGTTGGTTGCTTAGGCTAGCAACTATTATTTACCAATATAAACAATTGGAAAGCCGCTCGTTTGTGTCGAGAAGATTTGGCAACTGTGAATAGGCGAACAACTGGTATTAAACAGCTGTTTAGCATTGGTGCCAAATAGTCTACCTGCATGGGTGTGCTTCTGTGAAGGGCTACTCAAATGTGTGGCACAATAGCGGTAAAATGAACAGGTGAGAATTGTAGGTGAACGAAGTCGATTAGCTGCGACCGGAGTCGATTAGTTTGCACGGTATACACTTTCCAAATACGGAGGATACTCGGAAAATGATATGTTTCGTATTGACCAATCAAATACCCAAGATATGGTGAACATATAAGGGCATTTCATGATATGCAGAGCATGAAATACAATAGCGAACACAAACAAATGTGAATAAGAGAGACATGTAACAAGCTATGATCCCTTCAACCTGCTGAAGAATTAAGCGAGATAGATAAACAGTGTATACCAGGACATAATCGGAGAGAGGAAAACGAAATTAAATTATACAAACAGTAAAATCAACTGAAACCGAAACAAACGTGTTCAATGCTGATGATCAAATGTAAAATTTTAAGTGCTAAGGGTAAAAAATATAAAATTTATTGAAATGATGAGACATTATATAAAAATCGTGAACGCATTGAGATGACAATATCAATTTGGAATATCACAGGGTACTTTTTACGGTCGCATTTACAATACATTGAATGGCCAGTTAATCATAAAGAGTAGATGCCAATGAGGGGAACTTTGAAAGACAACTCTGTTCATTTCGACCCTTCTTTTGAAGCGACCATAACTATAACTCAAGGTCCAACATACTACGATTTTCCAAACAAAACTGCTCACTCTCAGTTCTATTTTTAACAATGATATCCCACAAAAAAGTTTACTTCCTCATTAGTATTATAAGCTCGAGAAGAAATACATTTGCAAGCTTTCAAATTTGATATATCTTCGACAGAGCTCGCAACAGGTGTGAGGTAGAGAACTGTGCCAGTCAAAAGGCTGTTCATGTTATCTTTTGAAACGCATCATTCGATGCTATTTCAATAACAAACAAAAGTCGGCCTGGATGTAATTCACATCTTTATAAGGTGAGAAATTAATTTATAGAGAGTATAATTGTGATTCATTGCTGGCTTTAATGTCTGCTACTTTTGATATAATATTGAAGAATGGAAAGGATGAATCAGTGAAGGCGTGCCTCTTCCTAACCCTGGTCCCATGCCCCTCATTTGAGTCGGAATTAGAGTGGCTGGGTTATTACTTGAGACACCAGGGAATCCATAATTAATAGCAGATGCAATTAGAGATTGGGTTCTATATTTAGGAAGTTGTGTTTGTATGGAGTGCAAATTAATCAACGTATACATGATTGTATAGTCGTTTGTTCATAGATGCTTCGTTTGCGCAATACTCCGTTTACTTCCATTTTCATGTGCGCTGTGTCTAAATAATCTAAATTATCTAAAGAGGGCTCGAATAATAAATATAATTGGTCATCAAATTAACAATAAAATTAATACCATTAAATGGGGAAAGTTTAAAAAGTCGTTGCAATCCAGCGTAGTTAAAAGTAGTTTGAATTTCTTCAAATGCAAGTTAAATGAGTTATATCTCTCAATGTGTGGATGTAAAACTATTTTCCGATTTGAAATTTGGAAATTACCATCACAAATGATGGAGTATTCTTAATTATTTATCTCTTCATTGAATGGATATCATTATGTGTTACTCAAATGTAAACAATAAAGCAAATAATCAAAGGGAAACTGCAATACAACACTGCATTTAAGACGTAAATGCCAAGATATTCACAACTAGGTGAAAAAAAAACTCCTTGTGAACATGACATTCAACACACGCAATAGTTGTATATACATAGCATTGTGACTTGAGATTAAAGAATGATACCAAAGCATTCCACCCTCTGATTGGCATGTGTAACAAAAAAAAAGAAAAGAAAGAAATACCACTATAGGCATAGAAAATACTTTGTGTGCAGTTAAGCTACACGCTAATAAAATACATGATTGACGTAAGATGGTGAGAATAGTGCCAGAGCCATCAATCAGTTATGGATAGCTATGCTAAAACTGAACTACAAAGATAAACTTACAAGATACATGGGCCATCACCCTCCCTTGCACGCCCCCTATGCGTTGCCATGAGCAACGAATGCCATGGCAATAAAGTCCCTAGCAGCGACGCCTCTCGCAGCAGAACCTCTTCGCTTTGCACATCGTTATCTTTAGTTATCTTTTCGTCACTCTGGATTAATTCACAATGGAATCCACCACCATCAGTGGTTTCCTTCAGCGTTTACCGACCACTACTCAACACTTGGAACGGCTCAACTCAACATTTCGTCCCGACGAAAATGACGGCCAAATTGCGTCTGGACTGCATGAGGTACTGGACGATGTGATCATTCCACTTCTCGGAGTCTTTGGTATCGTCGGCAACCTTCTCAATCTGACCATCTTGACATTTCGCTACCGGAAGAGGGAAGTGGATGTACTGGAAAAGGGGGCCCTTCTGGGATTGATTGCACTTGCTGTGTCCGATTCATTCTTCTGTATTTGGTTACTGCCAAGCGCTGCGTGGCCGAAATCTAAAACTATCTTCGAAAAACGCAACGCTGAGCTATTCTTCAGGATGTACGGCGCCTACTTCAGCAACGTCTTTATTAAAACCAGCACCTGGCTGACTATGATAATCGCGATGGCCAGGTATCTCGGTATTTGCTACCCACTGCGAGCCCGAATCCTTATTGGTTTGCTATCGACCAAGATTGCCGTGGTCGCTTCGTTCATTCTCTGGTTGCTCCTCTGCCTACCACACTTGTGGAGTTACGCAATCCTCGATGTTGACATAGAATTTGAAAATGTTAATATGACCTGCGTACTGAACACTGGACCATTCTCTCAAAATATTGACTTCAGATTGAGCATGACCTACTCATGGGCCGTCATTGGGTACTTTGTACCAGTGGCCATCCTCACTTTCTGTAACATCTGTCTAATTCGTGCTCTGCGTCAGTCTGAGATGCTGCGAGCCAGGACCGCGAGAGGTCAGTCAACCCGATCACGTGACGTCCACCATAAGATTACAGTCACTCTAATCTGCTTAGTGGCAATGTTCCTTCTATTGGTGTCACCGTCAGAGTTCCTACATTTCTACCTCGACGTGGGTGCGCGGGAGCACTTCGCGTCTCAGGAGTTGGCTGTCGTCATCACCAATCTCCTACAAACCATCAATTTCGCCTGCCATTTCGTCCTCTACGTCACCGTAAACGTTACTTTCCGCAGAACCCTTTTCAAGGTCGCAAGGGTTGTGTACCAAAAGATCCGGGGGAAAAGGGAAGCACGCCCTCGAAAGTATCTTCGATCGTTTCAATCTTCAACCCGCCCGGCCCACAGCATGTCCATTGAGACCAATCTATAGGCAATAGATTGTTTATTGCCATAGATATCCACAGTTATGTACTAGATACACCAAGATACAATGCTATGTGTTATTTGATTCATATCAGTGTATATGAAATGGTTGTTTATTAAGTGGATGTGTTCATATATGCTACATGTTATAACTATATCGTTGTTATTGTTATAGTTAAATGTTGAGTTATATTATTTTGTATAATTCGTCTTTTTCTTGCAATGCACGCTGTAAATATCACAAAATCATTGTTGTGTTATAATGTCAAGTCGGTGATTATGCGACATTTTATTTTTGATTGATTATCAGTAAAAAGATAGATGTATTTGAGATGCGATGTCAAGAGATCTTTTCAATCGACATGAATGGGTTCAGAGAGGCTGACATGAGAAGGCAGAAGAAGGACAGTCGGGGATTGAAAGAGAAGGTTTATTGGAGAAATGATGGAACACAGGCGATCAAAAGCATGCCGCTGATCTTCAATAGGAGAAGAGAGAAAAGGAGAGATAGAGGAGGGGAGGTACAAGGAGGGGGGGGGGGGGTCGGGGCTGATATCGGGCAAAGACAACCCACTGAGATGGAAAGCAGCACGGCTTAATTCTAACGCGGGATTCTCTGAATCGAATGTTTCGATGTCGGCGCGGATGTGTCTCTCTGATTACTACTGCTCATGACGACTGTCTTATAGTTGATCCAATAAGGGCAGAGGTCGACAGAGAGATCCGTACTGGGGTCAATGAGTCCTGGACTGTAACTAATTCGATGGCGGCTTCAGTTGTGTCGGAGTTCGAAACTCATTCATCACAGAATTGCCTCAATCGATCATGCAGCGGGTTATGGGATAACACAAGGTGTTGATCTCAGCATGATCTCTTTATGAAATGTCAAAATGGGAGCTTTTCCATAGCCCGTCTCGGGCACCGTATTATCGCTCAACTTTATATGGCTTCCAAAGCTGCCTATCAATGTGTCTGGACCCTTAAACGGCTCTTCATCTGCGATGCCAACCTTCCGTAGGTAAAGCAATCTAAATGTACGTCATCAGTGCTATATGCCTTAGGCCAGCACTTGATACATTTCCTGCTGATCCCAATCTAAACTCAAATGATGGGCAGATAACCCAGAATTGCCTGCTACCTGCAAACACAGTTATAGGCATCAAAGTAAGCGTAATAACCAAGTAATAGCCAGACCAGCCGCGCAGAGATCACATAGCTGATTGAAAATCAATTCTTTTAGAAATTCCTTGCTAGAGATTTTTTTGGTTTGGCTATATCCGGATCGCATTATTGAATCATTGGAGCTGCTTTTTTATTGATGCATAGGGAATTGTATTTTTTTTTCTCTCTCTCGTCTGCTGTGTGAATATTCTTTCTTTTTTTCCCGCAGCTAAGAATACAAAGACGCGGTAGATAATCCCATCCTTCCTATGGTTGACCAATGATGAACAAAACCCTTATCAAGGACTTTAGTGATGAGGCATATAAATTGCGGAAGAATTTTTTGTCTTCCTTTTTATATCTGAAAATCATTTTTTCACCCCTCCGCCCCCCCTCCCTTCCTTCTCGCGCCCACTTATTTTTTGCTTTCTATAGAATACGGTCTTTCAGAACAAAAGCAGCGCCCCGTATAACGCGATAAGACCTACAATTCATATCGTGGCTTTAAATGCCAAGTCAGGTGCGTTATGATGCATACAATGATACCGTCTCTGCAGACGGTACAAGAAATTCAATTCTAGAAAAGTGCGTTATGATATTAGAGAAATGCGTTATGATTTTGTGTGGATTTAGCGCTCTGAGCTTGTACACATCCAGCAAGTTCAGCAATCCCAACAAAAATCAATCATCACAATTATACTCACCGCTGATTGACACTACTTCCATTTTATTTTTGTATCACATTAACCAACAAATGATTTACTGATTGCTACTCCATTGTACCACTGTGACTCTGGCATAATTCATAAGTAAATAATGCATAAATAATGGCGTGCTGCACACTGGGCGTCATTTGCACGTCACAGCTCCCCTGGGTCACGTGTCCATGCATATTTTGTGAGACGCCGGGGAGTAAATCACGCCCAGTTGGGGAAAGTACAACAATGTTTAGGTCTTCATGGAGATGGGAAGGTGTATACGTAAAGATCAGCAATCAGATCGAGTGAACAGACGCACTGTGGCTTCGGATTACCCTCGGCAGGGTAATTCTGAGGTGTAGGGTAATAAGATTGTAAATCTGTGTAAATCCCCTCCGTTGATTGGGTGGCAATAATTGATACACCATTATTCTTGGATGGCACGCTTTTAATTTCCTGGATTGGGCTTAACCCACGGGTATATAGGGTATATAGGGTATATAGGGTATCTGGAGCATGACATTGTAGTAGTGAACCCCTTCTTAGGATCAAACATTGCACCCAAAAGGGCCTCTTTGGTTATCATAATTATATACAGGTAGCATCATATAGGATGCATTTACCAATTGCATTGTGACCACCATGACCATCGGCTAAACGGTTGTTATAAGATTTTATTACAAAAGTATCAAAAGTTCAAATGAGACTTTGGCTGCAGCATAAACCGACATGATACACATTCGTCGGAGTGGATTTTCTTGACCATATGGATTTACGCATTACCATAATAATACAATATGGATATTGTAGATTACAAGGATGAGGCAATTGCTGGCCTTGGCAAAGTTATTGGCCACAGATGGATCATTAGATAATATGGGTAATTATTCTCCGTGCGTCGATCGGCAACATACATAATTCCATGGTTTCATTTAAGATGTCCATGGGGAACATAGACCCATCTCCTTCATGCCAACGCACTCACACAACCCCAAGATTGCATCTACTTCAAAGTAAATCTTCCAGAGACAGCGCCACCTTCGTCTCGTATGCAATTCACCTGTTATTGCTGGAAACCCAGTGTCTTCGAACACCTGCTGAATATTTTCCATAGCACGAACACGTGTATGCGTGATGTATGTCGATGAGTAGACAATAGACATGCGTTCGTTCTTGGATTAGAACGCTTTTCCAGGCCGAGGCATGCCTATTTATATCCATATCATTTTCATATACAGTGATGTTATAATATGAATTACACATCCAGCCACGTTGGGTCGCTTTACATACAGTTACCGTATGCCTACATTCGTGAACCCAGATGAATCTAGATTAGGATGTACATAACGCACATCTAGACGCCATCGACATCATTCTTGGAATCCACCATTCCATTATACACATCAGTGTTTGGGGAATCGACCCAAAAAAATTAATACACAAATGTGCATGCGTATCAAGAAAGTTTTACTAGTTATAAATAATTAATTCCTGGTAATATAAAGCACACCTGTAAGATGCTACAAAGGTGACCCTACAGCGAGCGATGATCTCTGGAATAAGCTAATCAGTAGCGTAGAACAATAACCGTTGCATTATTGCAGAGTGTTCTTGATTTACTGCCCAGATCTACAGGACCTCCACCAGGACACGAGGTGTCGATACGCAGAATGCTTGGTGCAGCTAATATTCATGACTTTGTCAGAAATTCTGGGTTATAATTGCTAAGCACGTGGTTTCAACTAAAGGGTAAAAATTAAATACATCAAAGAAGTTGAGATGTAAGCTCCATTGATGTTTTAATTGTGTCAATGTCGTCATAATCATGTCTAGTATCTGGAACCAGAAATCAACTTGAATGCGAGGGTGGAACAACCGTGACGTCGAAGAAGTGAAAACATTCAACATAGAGACTACATAATTGTGTCATCAGGATCTTGAGGTCCTATAAATTGTGGACCAATGATGTTATCAGAGGTAGCAAAAGTAGGTCTTGACTTCAAATCGACCCGTGTGACAGGCCATCTCAAAGCAAGCACGTTAAGCACGCGGCCGTCTCCTACGCCCTTAAATCCTCGGATGAGCTCAATGAAATATGCTTATCAATGATTTATAGGAAGTTTGCACGTAAACATCGCACGATCCTGATAATACATGGATGGTTGGCATTCGAAGACTGTCAGGCAAAACTGAACGGCAAATGCAGCGCTCTTTATGCACTGCGCTTCAATCAATTCCGATCAGAAGATAATGCAGGCAAATATAATTTGCAATGATGCATTAAGTATCGGATAACCCCTTTATATATAGGCGGGTGTGATATAAAACCTGAAACCATGATCCTTGAAAGCGAAAATATGGATGAAAAATGGGGGAGACAAAATAGATGAAAGCGTCAATGTTGTAAATGTCATATTTAGATCATCCAAAGCCGAAACGTTGTGCGATCAATACGGCTTTGCAAAAAATGGGTCTAAAAGCATCGCCCATTTGGAGAAATGCCAGTCTCGGAGAGACCTGGTTATAAAGACCCAGGGTCCATTAAGAGGGATCCAGTACTCACAGGAGATTCCGATTGAAAGAATCAATAGCAGACAATTGGAATGGTATTTGGTCGACGGTGAACAATAAAAACAGCCGAGTCGGTCCGATGAGATTGAAGCCACAATCGGTCTCGTATGTCGATTGATCAAGTGCAAGGGCATCTTTGTGAGGCTGAGAGCCAATATGGGCTGATATCAGCTCACTCGATTTGCATCGCAAATGTTGTATATTATTTTTATCGTTTAATTAACAATCAGAGTCTATATTTGAGTAAACTCTAGTCTTGATAAAATGTTTGAATGATTGCAAATTTGGTCCCGTAGGCGTCGTTTCAATGTTTCTATTGGCACGACATTCAAAGTGCTTATGTTTTGCCTGTGACAAGATTGAGATCGACAGTGTTGTTAGAATGAATGTCGAACATCGATGAGTTATGGGGATGTCTTGGTGTGAATGAGATATGATAGATAACTGAGCACAAACATATTGTGGGTTATTAACTCTATAATGCTTTACACTTTACACGCACAATATTCATGCATATGATGATTTCAGATTGCATCAGACAATAATCAAATCGTTTATACATATAAAGAAATTTTTCTGCCGGATGATTCATTTAGCTCTGGAGGCGGAAGTTTTATATGGCAGAATAGCTGGTTCTTAACGAATCACAGCCGTTCCATTTCGAACACAGTTTGATAGTTTACTTTGGGCGGATTGGGTGAAGGTGCCAACCATGGGCTTGGCTACCCAAGGACGCATGGCTGACCTTGGATATCAGTGGCCAGCCTCAAGGGCATTCTCCCTTATGCAGGCAAACCACTCGGCTTTCTCGCTATATAATAAGACAGCATTATGTGTGTGCCTCGTTATTTGTTAACTGAGGGAAATGACATTGCATATTTCTTTGATCAAGCTTCTCTTCGTCTTTTTCTTTTGAAACCTCGGGAGTTCGGAGAATGTCTGCTGAGCAAAGGTACAGCTAGATTGAGCCTGCGCGTGTGTAGGAGGATATAAATGATCATTCCACTTCAATTTTGCTAAGCACTAAAACCTAAAATCCCGAATGACATGCGCTGCTATCTCGCAATTAGGCACTATCCTCAATATGCATGAATATAGTGCAACACTAGTATTCTAATCTGATCATGAAATCCATACCTGGTTTCGAAGTAATGAGTGTCCTTCGTGAGTGTTTGATACTCGGCGATTTTTTCTACGTGTGTCTGGCAATCCTTCCTTGGTACTTTTACTAGTGATGGGCGAAGCTTCGGCTTCGGACTTCGGACTTCTACAAATATTGGTAAATATCCGAAGCTTTGGCTTCGAATGAAAATAGCTCAACGAATCCGAATATCACAAAAATAATTCACCTGAATTTATTAGAGTCTATGTCACTCTGTTTACTCGACAATGTGCCAGCGCCCGCACAAATCCTAGTAATTAATTCGCTTGAATGCGTAACAATGGATGGGAATCAAGAAACGATGCTTTAAATCGAATCCAACATTGTCCAAACTTCTAAGGAGAAGAACAAACTTTCACGATTGAAGTTGTATAAACACGTGAACAATGTTGGGGTGGAGTATCTGCTTGAAAGAATTAGAAGGGATGACCATGCACGCATTATTGGTTCAATTGAGCACAACTTCTTAATCCGTTGTTTGCTTAGACGCTAAGGGCTTTATCACTTAAGGGAATATCACTGGGTCCACTATAGTAAATTTCGTTGAACTTATTGGCTTCAAAAAGGCAGGGCATTGATGCACATGGCCGAAGTGAATGAACGTGCGCGAATTGTTCAAGAATATCTGTAAGTGTAATGGGAGCAAATCATATACATGTACTCTCGGCTTTTGAATCAGATCAATTGTGGAGCAACTTATACCAAACCCACAGTATTCTGCAATTGCAAGCATCCCAATGAAGCATGTTATGTGCTTGGGTGTTATGTTTCATGCTTAGTATATTGTATTATTAGCAATAGTGACTGCTTGGTGTAGAGTCTTGGAAAAAATAAAGGCAGAAAATGGAAGGTTAACATCCAGATTACTGACGATGCTACAATGATGAGACCAGAACGAGGTTTTATTGATAAGGGAGAAGCACTTAAAGGTGTAAACATGGAGTTTAAGCTAAATATCAACTAACCCAAAATTCTGGGATCAAAGAAAAAGAGATCATAATGCTATTATTTTGAAGGAAAATTTTCCTATGTCTTCGACTTCCAAGAAGGACGTAGCCAGCACCATCAAAGACGTACACAGAAATGCGGAGGCGGCCCCTATGAGAAGCGTAAACAAAGAAATCTCGTCACTTCGAATATGAAATGCAACATGGCTTAGACAACGTGCTTGCAAAAGGCGCTATCTAACCAATAATCTCAAAGACCCAGATGGCTTTCTAATTTATCAGTGAATACTGAGAATAAGTTAAAATAGAGAACGATGCACAAGTGGCTGACTCACGCCTGACTGAGGTCGGATTCTATACATGCATTTAAAGATAAACAGACGTGGTACCCTGGGAGAGGAGATGTGGTTTCCATTGGAGGGAGACAGAGGAGAGGGCGTGGGAGGAGAAGGAGTGAGTGGATAAACAATATCATCGAGCGGGGATGAGGGGCGTGCACAGCACAAATGCAGTTGAGACGGCGTGCATCCCAATAACGTGACCGATCTCTTTATGCGTATGTTTTGGGGGTTTTGTTGGGTTCTATCATTTCCCAGTTTTAGCTAATGTTACAAATATATATGCATTACAGGTATTAGCATTAACTTTTAGCACAAATTGCTGTGAACCGATATTCAGAGTGATTATCTGAACAATCACGCAGTTGTCCTGCATTAACGTCTCAGAATATGATCACTAACATATTAACAAAGAACACTCTATACTGAAACCCCACACGGAGCGTGTGTATTATATTCAAAGGATAACACGAAATAAGCACGATAAAACGCTTCTCAATAATTCAGGACAAAAGATGAGATTGCCACAGAGTGAAAACATGCAAGACCGCTGCTTCCAGGCGGCATGAAATCCTGTCTCCATCGATTGGTATCAAGGGTTCATTTGCAGCGGCTTCGGACGCATCGCAGGTGCCATGCTCACACGTAACCTGGCCTTTGCGAGGCAATAACGTCAGGGGTAATTGCCAACCGATTGTCACCAAACAATATGACTACTTAACATATGCGCTCTCAGACTGGAGTGGTGTTAGCGTAGGCATACAAATGCAGCACTTACACCTGTATAAATGGAGCTTAATTGCATATGTTTGCATGTATATAGCTGTACACACCTATATAGCCATGCTTATATCACCCTAATAGCGACTAGTGGTCATGCATGTATTATTAACCCGAGGAATAACGGGTGGAGTGGCGCTTCAGACTTAACAGGTACAATTATCAGTTATGACGTAATGGTAGCGCTCACCGTGCTACCCCTTGCACCATCATATGAGCCCAGGAGCGACCAACACGCATGTTAAATCCTCTCAACCCCTTTTGGGCAGGGCTCCATCGATCGTTCAGATTGTGCTGCATATACAAAAGGGGCCATAGCTTCCCCGTTGCTAAGCGACCGGCGCCCTTTCTTTGATCGTCGACTGCGCCAGTGCTGAACGCAGCCTTCTACGGGGAGAAAATCGAAAAATCCATACAAGCAGCAAGGCAACCCTTCCTGCTGCTTGCTCGCTCGTTCTACCATCCCGCTCTCTCGATGTGGAGGCCTCTGGTAGTGCCGTTGTGTGTGTGCAGTGCAAAAAAAAATAACTCGGAATTAAGCATTAAAAATTCACACCCAGCATCCAGTGGATATCTCTGGTGCAGTGATTTCCAGGAATAAAGGGATGTTCTAGAAGAATTGTGCTTTAACCATGGATCGCCTCTTCAAATCGATCCTCTCCATCCGAGAGATAAAATTCCGCTCCGATGACGACTACGTTGATCGACTGAGTAGACAGTACACCGTGCTCATTCTCGTCTGCTTTGCTTTCCTTGTCAGTACCAAGCAGTTTGTCGGCAAGCCCATTGCGTGTTGGTGCCCAGCACAATTTACGGAGAGCCATCGTGACTACACAAATACTGTCTGTTGGGTGTCAAATACTTACTATCTGCACATTGCAACCACCATTCCACAGAAGACCTCCTACGATCTGAAGGACAAAGATGAGATGATCTCCTACTATCAGTGGGTCCCTCTCATCCTTATGTTCCAAGCTGTTCTCTGCTTCACGCCTTGCCTGGTCTGGCGTTTCACCAACAAGCGATCTGGAATCAACCTCGCCCACCTAATGGATGCAGCGCACGTGTGTTCTCAAGCCTCGTACCTGGAGATCCGAGAAAAAGCCGTGCGCTACATCGTCAACCACATGGACAGATACCTGCTGGCTCAGAGAGACTATCGTACCGGCTGCTGTATCCGTATGAAGCACTTTATTGCCAAGGTCTGCTGCCTGGTGGGCGGTAGACTGTACGGCAACTACCTGACCTCGGCGTATCTCTTCATTAAGCTCCTCTACGTAACCAACGCTTTCGGTCAACTGTTCCTCTTGGACGCGTTCCTTGGTCAGAACTTTCACATGTACGGATTCCACATTGTGAAGAGACTCATCAATGGACGCGACTGGAGCGAGTCGCAACGCTTTCCGCGTACCACGCTGTGCGACTTCGAGATACGCCACCAAGCCAGAGTGCACAGCTACGTAGTACAGTGTGTGTTGACGATTAACCTGTTCAATGAGAAGATCTTTATCTTCATCTGGTTCTGGTTTGTGTTCATGGCGTTCGTTACGGTGGTTAACTTCATCAAGTGGATCATCCGAGCCCTGTACTGGCCTGGGCAAGTTCAGTACGTGCGGAAACAGCTACGCGCGTTCGAGACCACGCAACGCGAACCTGGAATTCTCGCTAAATTCACGGAGAACTATTTGCGACGTGATGGGCTCTTCATCATCCGCTTGATCGGGTTGAACCTGGGTGAGGTGGTGGCTGGAGAAGCTCTGTGTGGCTTGTGGAACAATTACAGCCCAGAGAGACGGCTGATAGCAGAGAAGCCGGGGCGAAAGCAGGGCGGAAAATCGAGACAAAATGGCGGCCAGCGAATGGAGGTAGTATAAAGAAAGGAAGTCGTGACCCTATAATGTCAAAATAGGTCACGACGCATGCGCAGTGCAGAAGAACTGATGAAAACTAGAAATTTTTAGACAACCCAATGTTGCCATGCTGGGAGTGGTTCATCTTAAACCAGTCTCTCCTATATACTTTATAATACTGCACAATTTTTATTATAGATTTCTGTTAGGGTTGTTTTGTCTGAGTTGATGTGTATGCTCTGCCATTCACCTTCTTTCCTCCCCCCATACATTACAATGTCTGATTCGATTGCAGCCTACATCCATCGCCCACTGTCCAATAACTCCAAGCTGTGATCGATTGGGTAATCAGCCTACCTCTCCTCAGTTAGTATATGCCACTGAGGATCCCGGATCATCCAAGACATAGAGGCTCTGAGCACACCTGTAAGGGGACTCAGCGGTTACGTCACAACCGTAATGCAGACTGACACACTAACTAATAACTGAGGAGGCCATGCCTTTGTTCCATAATCTGCAACATGATGCTTCCTGAACTCCTGAAATTGATTCAAATTTACTTATTAACTTTTCATTTATTTTCTTTCCTTTTTAAGTTATCTCACTCACTTTCCTGTTTCTTCTCTTTTTCTCTGGAATGTTGATGTTATAATACGGGGATTGTTCAATGACAGCACTCGGGGATGTCAGCTGTTTGTTCTGATAACACCATTGATTGTTTTACTGTTTCTGTTCTGGCGGCACAGCAAACATTGGTTGAATTTTGTTATTCGATATCTGAGCATAATATTGTTGAAAATTGTTGAAATTGTAACCAAAAAAACAAAACAGAGAAGTGTTTTTAAAGTAATAACTTCATATCAATGTTAAATCATAATGTACAACCAAAAACACAATGTTATGTACCTTAACAAACCACCTGCAAAATGATCACCGATAGATCCAAATTAGCACCCAATTTTAACTGAGGCCAGTTGGTGCCCATTATGCACCTGCCAAACACATGATGTACATGTCATCACATAAAAAATGCTCTCAGCTTCTCTGAGATTACTTGGGGCATTTGGCACTGGACTGAGGCAGGGGTGAACCGCGTGCAGATTATCGATTATGTGTGAGGGGACTTCTCTTCACTTTATGGATCATAGGCCTTCCTTCTCTCGTTGGCACAAAGCTCTCCGCCTGAAGCAGCTTGGACTAGTGCGACCTGGGTGATAAGGAAAGGGCATTGTCATCACTTCTATGTCGAGGAAGTAACTGTCGTGCTTTTGTACATACTGAATACTAAGGGGATATTCATTATCAGTGTTAGTGATGGGAATAGTAGAAGCTACACAATGGAAATTTAACACAGTTAACCTTCTCATGTTTTCCAATATCTTATGGAATTTGTACAGCTTATTGTTTTGAGTCTGGTCTGTTATGAAGAGATCCCCTCTATGAATATCTTTTGAAAAGGTATATCATATCTCCCCATCACTATAAATATAACAAATATAAATTGAAGTCCCCATTACCTAGTTGTGTGTACATGTCAATTTATACTGCCAATCTTTTAATAAGTCCTTCTTTATACAAATCTTATACAGAGCACATCATTCTTTTCTTGAATATTCAGCACTTGCAGGGTCTACTTTTCAAAATTAATTAAATTGAATATAATTTATTTTAAATCTAATAAAACGTATTGTACTAATCGTGATAATCAAAGCACTGAAGAAAAAACTGATGTGATAGCTTAGTTTTGTATACATTAAAAAAATTCCTTTTGTTATTATGATTATTATAATTATTAATGTTATCCTTATTATGCCTCCAACCTTTATCTCTCTGGTAACATGTGTAGTAAGATTGTATAAACAACTTGATCACTTCGTCGTTTCTTTAACTGCTGCTGTACATTTCATGAGCTTAGTGTTAATGTTTCGACTGTTTCTTTGGAGTATCGTGACTAAACCTTTGCTTCTTCTGTCATGTGAGGACTTGAATGGTGCTTAGTGTGACTATGAATTATACTAGCTGGACATTATTTTATGCTTTTTCTTAGACCAAACAAAATCTACTATTCCAAGTTTAACTCTTTTTTTTTTTTCTTTTTTTTTTCCTCTCGCAAAATTGCACAAGACATGATCTCAAAAGAATGGTGACTATGAATTATACTAGATGGACATTACTTTATGCTTTTTCTTAGACCAAAAAAAAAAATCCACCATTCCAAGTCTAACTCCTTTTTTTCCTCTCGCAAAATTGCACAAGACATGATCTAAAAAGAAATGTTGCATAACGCCATACATGTTATTACTTGGTTATCAAGTTATAAATGATTAACCACGTACGTAGAGTGAGTTGCTAATGATAAGGTGCGTCATTATTATTGAAGATATGGACAAAGAGTGAGATTGACAAATGAAAGTGAGATTGAAAGATTAAATTGTATAAAGGTTGTGAGAACATTGAGATATTCTGTACAGACACCATGAAGAAATATTTCTATAGTAAGTGTAAATCGAAAACCAATAATATAATCCTCTGTGTCTCTTCTTTCTGTATTTTTTTTTTTTTTTTTTTTTTTTTTTTTTTCTTCTCCTTTTTTTTTTTACCTTCGTGAAAAGCATTATAAATATGCAAATTATAATGTCGAACGGCGGGTTGTTCCTCGAGTCAATTACTATATTCCCATCTCCTCCCTAACTTTTATGTTCTAACCATTTGAATAAATCATTGCTGTATTGAATCCTGTGTTGGCAATTTCACTTCTGGGTGCGATCCTTTGTCGTAATTATGTGAGCGTTACCTGGAAGCTTGTGTTTGTGCCATTTGTGAAGGTCTTCTTCTTAAAAAAAAACACGAGGTTAATTGAATTTAGCACTGCTATAGAATGTACATCCCTGAGGCTACCCGTTTGGTGCATAAATCGTAGGATTAATTTATTATTATGGGCATAACCGTGCAAAGCTTTCGGTTACGGCGTGCGTAGTACACTGTCGGACATACAGCACGGTTCGGTCAGTTCGATGGGTTGGCTCGGTGCATTCAATCATGCTGGAGCCATATAATCATATATAAGCATACGCGTATAATCATATATAATGATTTATAACGAATCTCTGAGTCTCCCATATGCTTACATAAAGTGGGTCATTGCATGTGCCAATGAAGCCATGCTTGATTGCATCGAACCGAACGAACCGTGCGACATGTCTTATACGCCATTCAGCAAAGCCAATTGCAGCGATAACAACGTGCACTAATCACTTGGCCCCCAGTTCCACACCTTTCTACTTATTCTGCTAGGACTGCACGACGAATACAGGTGAATGAAGCTACCACTCAAGCAACCCTGCGGATAACTAGCCATCGTGATAGCATGCAATATTAATCGAAATAATGCATAGTCTTAAGCCTGCTCTAAAAGCACCTCCATTATATGTAAGTCAATAATGAATGTCCTACCTCCTTGGGCGGTCCCGCAATCATTAATGCTTCCACCTGGGTTCAAGTCAGGTGTCGGGCGTGTAAATGACTAAATGTTGACGGTGAATTAGTATGATTCGATTAGTGAAAAAAAAAAAAAAAAAAAACGTTTAAAAAAAGAAAATTGAATTCTGAACTTGAGTTCATCTCTTGGCAAGTTAAATTCATAGAGCTGTATGATAATGTTCGCTCATAAAACAGATCTCAGATAGATCTCAGATAGATCTCAGATAGATCTCAGATAGATCTCAGATAGATCTCAGGTAGATCTCAGATAGATCTCAGATAGATCTCAGATAGATCTCAGGTAGATCTCAGATAGATCTCAGATAGATCTCAGGTAGATCTCAGATAGATCTCAGGTAGATCTCAGATAGATCTCAGATAGATCTCAGATAGATGACCAAAGCACTTCATCTACATCGTGTATATTTATCCATGTATCGCTTTTTTTTCTTCAAATAATACTTATATAATCTATTGATTTTTCGCTCAAGTTTCAAAGTAAAAAACTCCATAAAATTTTGAGCAGTGAGATTGAAATAAATATATTTTAACGGACTAAGTACAGTGCTGTCTAAGTGAAACTGGAAATTCGGTAACACTGAGGCATCCTCTGTAATGTCATAATATTTGATTACCACTGTACTCATTAGATATTGCATAATACACTAATGGCCAAACCATGACATGCACGCCCCAGATGCCTGGCATTCCACCCGAGTGATAGCAAATTAGTACAACTCCAACCTCAGTGCCAAAGGTTTATTTCCATTAGCAATACATTGGTCCCGGGGGATCTGGCGCAGACCTTTTGATGCAGGTCCCTGTGTGATATGTGAGATCCTGACACCAATTACCAGTGCAACTATTACTGAACACCCAATGCCAAAAAGGGAGATCAAATTGAAAGCACTCTCAGCTCATCAAAATTAGCTTCAAAGCTGAACTTGTCAATTGAAGTACTCAACGAGTGATAAACTCAAGAGCAGAATACATA